>CATNWA010004901.1:0-15326 GCA_951230385.1 Staurois parvus
AGGGGGGGCTTAGAAGAGGATGATGTCACAGCCCGCCCCCTGATCACCTACCTCTAAATGAAGAAAAGCGCTGATTGGGTGAGAACACATTGCTGTGGACCTCCATGCTTACTTCATCACAGTGCGCAATGTTACCTTCACATGCCGAGTCACACAGGTGGCACCGCCTGTCATCCATTGTGCTGAAATGTCATTGCAGCAACTCAGAATGGTCCTCAGTAGTCTGTATGGCCCCACATGTGCTTGTATGCACTGCGCTGAACAAATGTCGGGGGAGGCTCCTTTAATAAGATATGCACCTGCAAATACTCCCATCCTCCAACCACTACACATCAGCATCCAGAGGCTGGTCAGGATCACTGATTGAACGGGATTCATCCCCGAAACGCGTCAGCCATTTTGACCGCACTGACCACTTAGGAACACCTTGTGCATTTGCCGTTGTGGCCATCGTTCATTATGCAAATGATGTTTAGATTACATGCTTCACCTGTGAGGCCTGGTTTTATTTTTCACTCCTTCCAATAATCCTAGGAATAATGCACAATGGTGTGATAGCGCAGACTCTGTTTATTCTCGAGCTAGTCCAATCGGCAACTAACCTCACTCGATCCTCCTACAGTTCGGCTCTTCCAGTCCCCTACACTCCACCCTCGAAACTGCCTTACTCTAACTCTCCAACGACCTGCTAAACGCCAAAGCTCTTATGGCCACTATTCAGTGATCCTAACTCCTTGACCTCTCTGCGGCCTCTTTCGACACAGTCGACACACCCACGCTTCCTCCTCACAACAAAACTATCACTCCCTTCCAGGTCTCAGAGATTCCTGCTCTCTATCGCAGGCTCTCATCCCTACCTGTCACTAAACGGCTCCCTTCGCAGACGTACCGTACGTAATGCTAATTTCTATATAGCGGGGGGGGTGGGCGGGGGGTCGCGCGGGGCCGAGCGGGAGGGGCGGGGGAGGGGGGGGGGGGTCGGGGGGGGGGCCCACGCCGCGATTTGTTGGGGTGGGGTCCCTCAAGGGCTCTGGTCGTCCGGGCAACCTTTCGCTTCTCGCATCTATAGAAAAATCAGAAATGGGGAAAAAGAAGAAAGACTCGCAGACGGCGTTCGAAGATACCACATAAATATAGCCGAAGGGACGACTATATAAGCGTGAGAGATATCTCAGCGCCTCGAATGCAGGATTAAAACAATTGAGTATACAGATTCACAAGAACTTATATAAACAACCGACTGAGCGAAATATCAGACTGGATGTAGATCCACTCTCCTTAAAATTGAATACCTTCTCCCAAAAACCAGAGTTTTCTTGTCTTTTCCCCCAACCCCGGACACCACTACCCCATTGATTTCTTTCTTTCTCCCGGCTCATCCTACAAACGCTAACATCAAATCTCGCCGCCTGCAGGCCAGAGTACTGGGTGTGTCATTCTGGACTCCAACCTATCCTTCCAGCCCCAAGCTCACAATCTTTAACAAACTCGGTGCAGACTCCACCCTCCGCAACATCGCCAAAATCCGCACGGTTCCTAACCCCAGAAGAAGACACTTAACAGCTCATCCACTCCCTCATCATATCCTACCGACTTCGACTACTGCAACTCCCTCCTCACTGGCCTGAGCCTCCGCGATGGCTATCCCCCCGCTTCAGTCCCATCCTGAATACGGCTGGCCAGCAAGAAAAAAAAACTCATTCACCTTTCCAACCGCTCCATCTCTGCACCCCCCCCTCTGCCAATCAATCTCCTCCACTGGCTACTGAGTTAGTGGCAACGATCAAATTCAAAATACTAAACACTTGACGTTTCAAAGCCGTTGCCACGGCATACTGGCCCCGAAACTAACATTACTGACCTAATATCCAAGTATCCACCCAGCAAGGCACACCTCCGCTCCTCACAAGACCTCCCTTCACTCTAGTTTGCCCTGGTCTCCTCCTCCCATGCCCGCCATCCAGGACTTTCCTCCAGGTTGTCACCCATCCTCTGGAACTCCCTGCCCCCAGAACCATCAGATTATCACCCTACTCTCCTCTCCCTTTAGAGGCGCACCCTGAAAACCCATCTCTTCAGGGCAGCCTACCCCACCACCAGCTCACACTTGCCGACGCATCTCCTCCACTCTTCCTAACCACCCCACTCCCCCCACAGCTATCTCCTCCTGTGCCACCAATGCCCGTCCTCCGTAGATGTGTAGGCTCCAAAGAGCAGTGGCACGCGATCCTCCTTATGTATTTGTATTGGTATTGGTATTGTTCTTGCTCACATGTTTCTGTCCACCCTCTGTAATGAATTAACAGCGCTGTGCGAAACTATTGGCGCTCTTATAAATACTGTATTAATAATAATTATATTAGTGGCTGATCGCCATGTCTGAGGAGGGCTGCACGCCCCTGAAGCATTTCCTTTTGGTTGTCGCTGGTCCTGAGGTTCCCTTTGGCTTCACCTTTCGGCTGACTGAGTGATATCCTTGAGGCGCTGGCGACTTCATACGATATCCCGTTTGGTTGCAAGACCTGGTGGCAGTTTCCTGGGATGGAGCCCAAATAACGAGAATGCCTCTCCTAGAGGGGTGTTCTGTTGGATTGTAGGTCTAGGTAAGTGAAATGGATTTGGATTTTCTTTTATTCCCTCTCCGAGGACGCGACGGTCTCTTGTGGAGACGAGATATCCCTGGTTATATCAGGGCAGGAATTCTGGTGAACGTCACCCCTTGAACACTTGAAATAACGGCATGCTTATGTTCAGAGATGTTCAGAAGTTTATTTAGGGGACATTACTAAGATTATATAGGATACTGAAATAAATAAGGGAGGGGGGAGCGAGATCTAAAAGACTGTAATTGGTAAGTTTCCCCGATCAGGAGCATGAAATACATGAAGACTTGACATATACAATTTCTTGGTATAAACTTGGACACACACACACACACACACTGAGAAATAGACCCGAGCAGAGAGAAATACTTCCGGGTCATGTTATATTTTGGTGGTACATTCCTTCGAGCTCTCAACTTAAACAGTTTCCATTAAAAACTTTTTTCTAATATTATCTGCAAAAAGCTAAACTTTATACTTAAAATTGGCGTACATCACAACAGAACTGGAGGTTCTCTAGATCCTTTCAACCCCTCTTAGATCATTGAAATCATGACCTAAAGTCTCTGTTACCTTCATTCATCTTCTTTTTTGTACTTAGCCCAGATAGACTCGTCATTTTGGTATTCTTTGCGGCCTTTGGGTTTAAGGGGCTCTAGCATTGCAAGTATAATAAGCATTTTAAAAACATAGATATACAAAATAAAAGAGAGTCAATAATAAGACGCAAATCTCTGGAGAACTTTTTCTGTTACAGCGATATCATCATGTTATCATCCTATGAATGAGAGAAGACAGGAAAGCCGCAAATCAGTGGATTACTAGGCCTAGATCAAGAAAGCCGGGATCACATCCATTCATATTTCCTATAGAAAAAAACTTATAGCTTCTTCCATCAAATCCATACTTACCGTGTTCCCTGTGTTGCTTTATTATTTTCACTAATTAATACTGGAAAAGTCATTGTGGTATTAATATATCGAATTACAAAAACATTCAGAATCCTCTGTCATCTCACCCGGACCTGTCGTAGCAGCAGCACTTCATGCTTTCAATAGCTAATTCTGGCATCTTCCAGCTGGTCTCTAATTGCTCTGGTCTCGGTATTTAGCAATCACCATGTCCCTTAGAGTTCCCTCTCCAGTACCAACATCAATAAACTAATGTTTGTGACTAATAATTATTTATTTTGAGGGTTCCATGAGTGTGGGGTAATTCCACCATGTCCGAGGTTGTGTGATACTGTGTGGAGCACCAATGGACTTCTACAGCCTTAATATCAGCTGTAGTGAACAGATCTACCTTTTTTCTTTTTTGGTTTCCTTTCCCTTTCTTTCTGTCCTCAGAGTTAGTTGGTCGTTTTTGGGGTATGTACTGGCTTTTTATCCTGGTGTTTCCTTCTGGGTCTAATTAGCTGCCATGAATTGGCACGTATTTGGGCTATATAGCACCCAGCCGCCGGACATTTACTCGGTATCTAAGGGTAACAGATCTTACCATCAAGGACAGAATTATAAGGTGATTTGTTTCCCAAGGAGGATCGGCCGGAACTTTTTTGGTATTGCAGAGAGGCGGAAAAAATTCCTGGGGTGACTAAAAAGTGTGATAAGGATAAAAGAAAGTTTTTCCAAACATAGTTTTCCCACAATTGTCTTGTATCCCTTCTAAACTTTCTTTAAGGACTCTACCCATTTTAACTTGCCAGGAGTTTCTACAGAAGAAGTGTCCATCCCTCCTTGCCAGGATCAGATACATTTTATATGGACTGAGAGCACAATCCCTTTCCCTTGTGGGAAGTATTTCCCAGGCTAAAAGGTCACTCAAATCGGCACTTGCGATTTTTTTGGGTGTTGTGTGAGGTGTCCGTGCACGTAGCGAGCTCCTTATAGCATACTCCAGACATAGGTCAGGTGCGTGCCCAGAGTCGCGGAATCACTATAGCCGCCAGGGTAGAATCTGTTCACCAGGGCACCTGTTATGGTCAGGTGATGGACTGGTATTAACCCGAGACCCAGTGTCGCCCTCTGACTGAGTCTACACCTGTCAGGTGGTGAGGGGTGTCAGCCATGGCGTTCCACACACAGGGGCGAGAGCCAAATGTGACGGAGGTCTGGGCGACCACCCGATGGGATGGGGCATGGAGGGGATGGCAGAGCAAGTGCGTAGATCAGAACAGGCACGAGTCGGTAATGTAGGAGAACGGTAAGGTACAAGGGGATCTGGCAGGAGAATCTGTCGTGCGTCACACCGCAGGTCAGCACACGGGAGGTCAGATCTAATGAGGAGGCATCCAGGGAAGAGAGGACGGGCAACGCAAGGGATCAGGGCAGAGACGAAATCAGCCCCAAGGTCCATAGCAATCCAGGATGTCCAAACAAGACTTTCTAGACACAAGGTACAGGAACGACATGGTAAGGAACGCAGGTCTTTTATGGTACAACCAGAAGGCAGACTAAGAAATGACAGATCTTCAGGTGACATTTATAAATATCCCGACCTGCGCTGCCATTGGTGACCCCAGCGCGGCGGGCCGCGGCTTTCTACTGCGTCATAGCGCGAACTCGAACGCCGCGGCCGGGCCGGAACTAGTGCCCGTGTACTGGGAGGAGTCAGTGCTGCGCTGCGCTGCGGGACCATCGAGGCACGAGAACGAGGGGATCCCGGACATTGCTCCCCCCCCCTACGGGCAACCTCCGGATGCCCACCCGATCTCTCCACCACGGGTGATCACAAAGAAACCTCCGGACAAGCCTAGGTGCATGGACATTATGGGCTGGTTCCCACGAATTGTCCTCAGGGCCGTAGCCCTTCCACTTGATGAGAAATTGGGTCTGGCCCCCCTTCGACGTCACTTCAAGATTGCCTCACCTCGAATTCTTCTTCCTCTTCAACCGTTACGGCCTCCGGGGGCCTGGATTCCCGTTCTAGGGAAGGCATCAGGGACTACCGGTTTCAACAGGGACACGTGGAAGACAGGGTGGATCTTGAGTGTGTCAGGGACGAACAAGTTCATAGGCCACCTCATTGACCATCCGTTTGATGCAAAAGGGGCCTATGAAATTTAGGTCCCAACACTTTTTGACGGGCAGAGCATCCTCAAGTTTGACGTAGCCAGCCAAACCTTCTCTCCGGGCTGCAACACCAGGTCCCCTCTTCGCTTTCTATTAAAAGCCCTCTTGTAGTCTTTCTTGGGCTTGAACGGATGGCTTCCTGTAGTTTCTTATTGTTGGAGGTGTAAGAAGGTCAGTGCATCCTGGTGTCGCTGGAATCGGGCATTCCGGGACCAAGTCCGGGAGGAAGACAGGATGAAACCCATAGTTGGCGAAAGAACGGGGACTGCCCAGTTGCTGAATGGCAAGCGTTGTTGTACGCGAATTCTGCCAAAGGGAGGGAGTGGCACCCAGTCGTCCTGAGAGAATGATGTGTAGCATCGCAGGTATTGCTCCAGGGTCTGATTAGTCCTTTCGGTCTGGCCATTGGTCTGAGGGTGAAATGCCGAGGAAAGAGACAGCTTGATATCCAGGGCTTTGCATAACGCCCTCCAAAACCGCGAGGTAAACTGCACCCCTCGGTCCGAGACGATGTCTTCGGGAAACCCATGCAGTCTAACGATCTCTCGAATAAAGACTTGCGCCGTCTCGGCAGCAGATGGAGTCTTCCGTAAAGGGATGAAATGGGCCATCTTGGATAAGCGGTCCACGATCACGAGAATTGCTGTGTGGTCCAGTGAAGGTGGGAGCTCGACTATGAAGTCCATGGAGATTTTTCTGCCAGGGCCGTTCAGGGATGGGCAATGGACGTAGCAGGCCCCATGCTTATTCCTTGAAGGCTTGTTCCGCTGGCAGATGGCACAGGAGCTCACGTAGTTCTTACAATCCTTGGCCATGTCCGGCCACCAGAAGGAACGTCGGAGGAGTTCCAGGGTCTTGACCGGTCCAAAATGTCCTGCCAGTGGGTGGTCATGGCAATGTCCCAAGACTAAGGTTCGGGCATCCTCTGGCACCACAATCCGGTCCTCCCTCCATAGGAGTCCCTCCTTGTTCTGGAGGGGGGCCCCATCGGAGGTAGACATCGCTGTGGACGCCCTCAGGATCTCGGAGCGAAGGTTTGTCTGAAGGGCCAAGAAATTTCCTGCAGGAAGAATAGTGTCCGGGCACTGGGATCTCCTTGGTGTCCTCATACATGCGCGACAATGCGTCAGGCTTTTGTGTTTTTCGAGCCGGGCCTGTATGTGATGTGGAACTGGAACCTCGAGAAAAACAATGCCCATCTTGCTTGTCGTGGGCGTAGGCGTTTTGGCCGTCCTCAGATATTCCAGGTTCTTGTGGTCCGTGAAAATCAGGATGGGATGGGAGGCACCTTCCAGCAGGTACCTCCATTCCTCTAAAGCGGCTTTTGATAGCCAGTAGCTCGCGATCCCCAATGTCGTAGTTCCTCTCCGCCGGGGTAAGTTTCCGTGAAAAGAATGCTACTGGGTGAAGTAATTCCTTGGGGCCCTTCCGCTGGGAAAGGATGGAGACCGACCCGCGTTTTCAGATGCATCTACTTCTAAGATGTAGGGCAGGGAGGCGTCGGGATGACCCAGAATGGGTGCTGAGGTAAATAACCTTTTTAGTGCTTCAAAAGCTTCCTGTGCCTCGGGCGTCCATCTGAATCGCGTCCCCAAGTTTAGTTAATTGAGTGATGGGGAGACCAGACCCGAGAAGTTCTTGATAAACTTCCGGTAAAATTTGCGAACCCAATAAAACGTTGGACACTTTTCCTGTCCATGGGTTCAGGCCAATCTAGGATCGCTGAGACCTTCTGAGGGTCCATTGCGACCCCCGTGGCGGAGATAATCAGACCCAGGAATGTAACGCTAGCCTGTTCAAAGCAGCATTTCTCTGCTTTAGCGTACAACCCGTGCTGCCGCAACCGCCCCAACACCTTCGTTACATGTACCCTGTGCTCCCCCAGGGAGGATGAGAAAATCAAAATGTCGTCTAAGTAGACGATGACAAAGATGTCCAGGAAGTCCCTAAAGATGTCGTTTACAAGTGCTGGAAGGTGGCTGCGCATTGCATAACCCGAAAGGCATGACCAGGTATTCAAAATGGCCGAAACGGGTGCGGAAGGCCGTCTTCCACTCATCCCCCTCCCTTATGCGAACCAAATTGTAGGCTCCCCTTAAGTCCCAACTTGGTAAATACCACTGCAGCTTTTAAGCTCTGGAATAATTCAGGTACCAGCGGTAATGGGTAACGATTTTTAATGGTGACCCTATTCAGCTCCCGATAGTCAATGCATGGCCTCAAAGTCTTGTCCTTCTTTTCTACAAAGAAGATCCCTGCACCTGCTGGGGAAGTGGAGGGACGGATGAATCCCTTTCGGAGGCTATCCTCAATATAGTCCTTCAGGGCCCCTAATTCTAGCTCAGAAAGGGAAAAAAATTCGCCCGAACGGGATTTCAGAACCGGGCAACAGATCAATCGGGCAGTCATATAGGCGGTGGGGGGGTAGAGCATCTGCTCCCCGTTCACTGAACACATCAAGAAACTTGTGATAGGCTGCAGGAATCACTTGTTTCAGGCTGTCATCCCCTTCAGAGCACAGAAGAACCTGGGGGACCTCCGGGCCCGAAGTTCGACACAGTTCCCGACAATATGGGGAAGGGAACGAGACAACCCCAGTTTCCCAGTCAATTTGGGGGTTATGGGCCCCGCAACCAAGGGAGCCCCAGAATGACTGGGAAAAGGGGTGATGCAATAGCATCCAGGCGAAGGAGTTCCCGGTGCTGACCGGCAATGGAAGTCATAATGGAAGGGGTCTCCTGGTTGACTACTCCTGACTTTATCCGGGAACCATCAGCCAAAAAGATATGAAACCCCTTCTCCTTTGGGCGGAGGGGAATACCCTGCTGGTGAGCAAAATTGATATCCACAAAACAGCTGCATGCCCCCGAATCAACTATGGCCGTCACCTCCACGGTCCTTTCGGAAAGCTGAAAGGAGAGGGGCACAACTAAGTACTGGGACGGAGCCATATCGCCAACAGATAAAGAAGATGAAGTGAACTTACTCAGTTTCTGCGGGCAGGAACGCACCATGTGCCCAGCTTCGCCGCAGTACAGGCACAGAATTCTGGGAGCGTCTGCGCTGGGCGTTCCTCAGGCGATAGTTTAGGCCGAGCCAGGCCTAGCTGCATGGGTTCGGAGCATCTTCAGGCGGCAGGTTCTGGATGCTTGGCCTAGTATGTTGACCGGATCCCTGAAATGACCCCAGGATTTCCGCGACCCTGACCAGACCTCTCCAATCTGCGCTCCCGTAGTCTACGGTCATTTTTTAATAGTGAGTGCAATCAAGTCCCTCTAAATATCTCGGGCACCTCTACCCGGGCGAGCTCGTCTTTCAGAGCCTCAGATAGGCCCCATACGAAACTGGTGTAAAAGGGCGAACTCGTTCCAACGAGTGTCACCCATCCAGCGCCTAAAGTCAGAGGCGTAATTCCTCAGCCGCCCGCCGACCTTGTCGGAGTGCGTATAATGTGGGCCTCGGCCGAGGCCGCCCGTTGTGGGTCATCATATAAGATGGCCATGGCGTTAAAGAAGCTGTCGACCGAAACCAGGGTGAGGGTCATTGTTTTTCCCCTTAGTCGGTGGGCCCAGTCTTGGGGTTCACCCTGCAAACAGGGAGACAACAAACCCCACTTTCACTGACTCTGTCAAAAAGGTCCGTGGCTGTAGTTCAAAAAAAGAGCAGACAAGAGTCACGAAATGACCGAAAGCGGTGTGCGATCCCCATGGAAGCGCTAGGGTAAGGGTACTCGGGGTTCCGGTTCCGCCATAGGGAGTGATGTGGGAGGCCCAGGAGCCGGCTCGTGGGCTGCTGCGATTGGTGGTGCAGGAGCCGGGGCCTGTGAAACAGGAACAGATATGGTGCAGGCCTGAAACCGATTCTCGATCTGCAGACATCTGTCCTGTAATGTGTTTACAGCTTGCGTCAGGGGTAGCCAGGTGCCTGCAAACCTCGTCCAACGGGGAGAGTCCTCCTCGAGGCTCAGTCATTGGCCTTCTGGTACTGTGAGGGACCGCCGAGCGGCACCACTAGCACTCCACTGGTCAGGCGTGCCCAGAGCGCGGAATCTAAGCCCCAGGGTACTTGTTCACCAGGGCCCCTGATGTGAGGGGATGGACTTGTAGTACCCCGAGACCAGGTCGCCTCTCTACTGAGCACACCTGTCAGTGGTAGGGGTGTCCGCCAGGGGTTCCAACCAGGGAGAGCCAAATGTGAGGAGGTCGGGCGACCGACCGATGGGATGGATGGATGGATGGCTGAGCAAGTGCGTAGTCAGACAGGCCGAGTCGGTAATGTAGAGGACGGTAAGGTACAAGGGAGCAGGCAGAGAATCGTCGGGTCACACGCCAGGTCAGCAACGGAGGTCAGATCTAATGAGGGGCATCCCGGGAGAGAGGTCGGGCAAGCAAGGGTCTGGGCAGGAGAAATCAGCAAGGTCAATAGCAATCCGGGTCAACAACTTACTAGGCACAGGTACAGGAACGCAGGAAGCAGGTAAGACCAGAAGGCAACGAAATGACAGCTCAGGGACATTTAAATATCCCGCCCTGCGCTGCCATTGGTGCCCAGCGGGCGGCTGCGGCTTCTACTGCGCATGCGCGAACTCGAACGCCGCGGCCGGCCCGGAACTAGTGCCCCGTGTACTGGGAGGAGCAGTGCGCCTGCGCCGGGACCATCGAGGCACGGAACGAGGGGATCCCTGACACGGGGAGTTGAGTGACTCCCAGAGTTGGAAAAGATATGGTGGCATTAGAAGTAATATTGGTCAAACCAATACTTACATTCCCTGTTATTAACAAAAAATATTTTGCCTGGAGCGGCCAGAAGAGGAATTTCCTATGTACTCGGATGTAACTTACTACATATCCAACATTTATCAGAACCTGACTTTTGAGCATAAGCATATTTAAACTGCATCATCAACATTTTCCTGAAAAAGGATTGTTCTCTTCAAAACTTCTTTTTGACTTTCTTTCACTTTTGGTTATCTGGGTCTCATTTAAATCTAGTCCTTGACCACAGATACCTTTTATTAGGCCCAAGTCCTCAGGGTGATAAATACAGTTAGTTAGGATCCATACTGGCAGAAAAAAGAGCAGTCAGTGTGCCCAATAGGACCCAGATCTTCAAAGCACCATGAGGGGCAGTAAGGAATGTCATCTTCAGGGTCTTTTTCACCGATTTCACCCGCTCTTCGAGGATTTTCCTCTCATACTTCTCCTTTTTCAATCTCGTGTTTCTCAGGTGTTTGGTTCACCTTCTTCACTCGACTAGCATGGATCCAGGACTGGGAATTGTCCACCAGAACAGCCATTCTGGTAACTGCTATCACCGTAGTAGGTGGTCCAAAGGGGTAGCCTTGCTTCTTGTCTTTAGCGAGTTGGCGGACCACTACGACATCTCCCACTTGGAAAAGGTGTGTTGGTTCCTGAAAAGATAAAGGAGAGGTGCGAGCAACATTTCTTTCAATCTGATCTAAAGTCTGAATCAATTTTCTCACATATTCTTGTTGTACCAGGTCAAGGTCCCCTCTTTCTAACATAAGTGGCTGTCTAGCCCAAGCAGTGGGGAACGGTCTTCCCATTAATATTTCAAAAGGAGATACCCTGTAGTCTTATTAGGTGTCATTCTTACCTCTGCTAGAATTGCAGGTAACATCTTCTTCCAGTGGGTATAGGTTCCTCCAGTGGCCTTCCTCAACTTATCCTTAATTGTCCTGTTCATCCTTTCTACTATACCCAAACTTTGAGGATGATAGGGAATATGACATTTCCAATCTAAGTACTTTTACCAGGTCTTGACATACCTTGGCCACAAAGGCTGGTCCGTTATCAGAATTTATCTGCAGCGGACATCCCCATCTGGGTATTATCTCCTGTGTAAGAATTCTGACTACAGTCTGTGCGTCTTCTTTATTAGTGACAAATGCTTCCACCCATCTGCTGAACATATCCACCGTTACCAACAAAAACTCTTGCCTCTGTCCTGTTTTTGGCATGTGGGTAAAATCTATTTGTAAATGGGTGAAAGGTGTAGTTGGGTACACTAGATGCTGGTGTTGTGATTTCTTTGGGTTCTGTGGATTGTTCCTTATACATGTAATGCACCTGGAAACATATTCTTTCACCAACCTAGATAAGCCTGTAATGTAAAAATCCTGCAATAATGTTTCACATGTCGTTTTCCATCCTCTATGTCCTAGACCGTGGTACTGTGCAATGAACAATGGGGCACTTGACATGGGAATGCAGGGTTTCCCTCTAAGCACACTAGACCAGAAGCTGGATCTAGTTGTGCTCCAGAACCATTCCAGTCTGCTAGATCGACTTCTGTAGCAAATGTTTGTAAATCTGCATACATCTGGTCATGTGGGGTGGTTGTGACGCCTGAAGTGAGCATAGACATCTGTTCACTGGCCACCTGTTGTAATGTGGCTTCCTTTGCTACCTTATCTGCTAATGCATTTCCTTTGGCAATATGATCTCTGCGATTTGTATGTGCCCTGCAATGAAGAATGGCTAATGTTTTTGGTAACTGTATGGCTTTGAGTAGATCAGATATCAAGGAAGAGTGAGATATGGTTTTGCCATCATCAGCAATGAATCCTCTTCTCTCCCAAATGACCCCAAAATCGTGTACAGCACCATGGGAGTACTTGGAGTCTGTGTAAATGGTGACATCCTGTCCTGCAAATAATTGACATGCTCTTGTAAGGGCAATCAGTTCGGCTGCTTGGGCTGACTGATATGGGATTGGCTTTGCCTCGAGTATTTTGTCAGGAAGTTGCACAATGGCATATCCTGCATGGGAAGTATTATCATTTGGCCTAGAACATGAGCCATCTACAAACACATCTGGGGCCCCATCAAGAGCCACAGCTGACATGTCGGACCTAGGGGAAGTGTCTTGCTGTATGTGGGTTATACAATTGTGTTCTGGTGCCACTTCATCCTGTTCCCCCTTTAGCCCCAATAGGGCATTCAAAATTGGAGCAGGACCTGAATTTGCTGAAGAATATTTAATAATCAAGTTGGGATCAGATAGAAGAATCACTTCATATCCGCTCAACCTTTGTGCTGACATGTGTTGAGTGTGTATGTTTTTCAGTAGTAAGGACACTTGATGTGTGGTGTGTAGGGTAGTTTCATGTCCCAATGTGAAAGAAATAGCCATCTCCACCACCATAGCGCAGGATGCAACAGCTCTCAGACAAGCAGGCATGCCCTGAACCTGAGTTGGCACTACTTTGGGAAAAAAATCTACAGGGCGGAGCTTGCCTCCATGTTCCT
The DNA here is from genome assembly GCA_951230385.1 of Staurois parvus. NCBI lineage: Eukaryota > Metazoa > Chordata > Amphibia > Anura > Ranidae > Staurois > Staurois parvus. The sequence continues at coordinate 12,946 of CATNWA010004901.1, forward strand.
GAGCCAGGACCCCCGCCATGGTTGTACAATTTTCCCTAGCATACAGATGAAACATTTTCTTATAGTCAGGTAGTCCAAGACCAGGGGCCGTTACCATAGCATTCTTCAGGTACACAAAGGCATCAACCATTTCATTTCACCATGTGAGAATGTCAGGTGATTCTGAAAGTGTGGCAGACCTCAGAGTGTGATCATAGAATGAACAATCAGGTATCCATTGGCGGCAGTAACCAATCATACCAAGAAAAGTTAGCATGTCCTTTTTTGTTTGTGGGCGGGGCAGACCCACGAGAGCCGCAGCTCTTTTGTGACTGACATTCCTCTCACCATGACTTAGAATAAAACCAAGGTATTCAACCTGTTTTTTGGCACCATTGCAGTTTCTTTTTAGATGCTTTGTGACCATTCCCTGACAACCATTCTAACAGAGACCAACTATCCTCCTGACTGGCCGCCTGACTTGGACTACAAATCAATAGGTCATCCACATATATAATGAGGACCGAACCATTGGGAGGGGTCCAGGACCTCAGTGTGGTCTGGAGGGCAAGTGAGTAGACTGCAGGCGAATCTACATAGCCCTGGGGCATTCTACACCAGCTCATCTGGTGATTTTTAGAATATAAATACAGGGGGCGCATGCGCGGCCAGCACTGAAGGTGGACGTGCAGTGAAACGGCTCCGTCCACCCGCCAGACTCAAAGCGGCACACACCGGCCCTGGGACTCAGTAAGAGCACCGCACCGATCCCATACCTTACCCGATCCTCTGCAGCCATGCCCAGGAGGAAAAAAAACGGCGGATCAGCCAGGTAAACTGACCCTATTCTTCCCTGCAGTCGGGCCAGGAATCCAAGATGGCGCCCGCGGCTGCAAAGAGAGGGAGAGGAAGGCAGAGACCAGCAGGAGGACTACAGGTCCCAGCAAAGGGATCCCAGGCTGCAGCACCTGCTCTACCCCGGGGACCCTGGTGAGTTGTCACCCCCACTATCCCCTACATCATGAAGCCGGGCTAAATCCAAGCCGTGGCTAGAGCAGGATCCCAGCGCATTATTACAGGCCTCGGAAACCACAACACATATATCAGATATAGACGCATTCCCTGCGTCAGATATACCGCTCACAGAGATATGCATGAGAAATATGCTCACACCTCCCTGCGCCAAACGCTACATAATGATATCCTCACGTCACTTAGCCAATTGTCAAATATAGTACAACATCAGGAGCGCAGAATAAGCCACATTGAGAACAACATGGGAGACATCATCACGGCGCACAACAACTTAATTGACGCTCATGCAGACCACTCAGCTGACATAGAACAAATTAACCAAAAATTGGCCGACCTGGAAGATAGGTCAAGGCGCAATAATATTAAGTTCAGAGGAATACCTGAATTTGTGGCAAACGATGACCTAATCCCATACATACAGCAATTTGTCAAAATCCTCGTGCCATCAGTATCTGACCTAGAACTTGCAATTGACCGGGCGCACCGCCTACCTAAACCCTCTTTTTTACCAGCATCTACACCTAGAGAGATATCTTAGCACGTATTCATTTCTACCACGTGAAAGACAAAATCATGTCGGCAGCCCGAAATCCGCCACCGATCCCGCCGTCACACACCAATCTCCGCTTATATGCGGATTTATCTAAGGCGACCCTCCTTAACAGGAAACGCATGCTGTCAATCACCAAAGCCCTCAGAAACCACGGCATAGCCTACCAATGGGGATTCCCCACCAAGTTAACGGTGCGACAAAATGGTAGGATCTTTACCATCAAAACATTGGAAGCAGGCCTGGATTTGCTAAAATCCTGGAATATCATCCCTGCGGAAACACAGGAACCTACGCATAGTTCTATGGACGCAACATAGCCCTTACAGGGCATACTTTTCTTTATTACTCTGCATACTCATCCGCTCTCCCAGGAGCCACTCATACACTTAATTTGTCTGGCGTTTGGCCTAAACCCTTCAACTCTGATCAAAGGTTTTTTCCTTCTTGCAATTAGCCTGACCACCACCCGGCGGTCAAGCTCTCCTGAACCCCCCAGTTTAGAGGTAGCAAAATTGGCTACTCGTGATGTTTGCATTTTTCGCAAATGGTTTTTTATTGTTTCCCTTATCCTCACCCCTTCCTTACCCTGGCACCATTGGACATCCACTCCATACCCTAAGATCATCTACGGCGACACAGATTGGAATACTCTTTTTATCGCTTCAATTGAGTCACACATACGCCACATACATTCGATCATCTACCCTCATGGAAAAACACATACTCATCCGATTCTCCCAAACAACACTCCAGTTAACGGAAAATCCTGGAATTACAAATACCAATGATTAACTTTCGTCCGAGGTCTCAATTC
>CATNWA010004902.1:0-14566 GCA_951230385.1 Staurois parvus
GCACACTAGTGTGCCGCGGCACGTGGTTGAAAAACGCGGGGTAAATGGACGTCGCATGGTGAGGTGGCAGTTAATGTGGAGGATGTTTTGTGGGGGGAAATTTATGACAGATGCACATATATTAGTTATCCAAAAGAAGAGTTTACGAAGAAAAACTTTATTGATTGAACCTGAGTTTTTGAAGCCCTTTTTTTTTTGATTCAACTTAAAATATGTTGGTTTTTTTTTTAATATATATAAAATAATCTTTTCGATTTTTGTCTTCTATATATATATATTTTTTTTTTTCACTTTGTTTTTTTTTATATAAGGATTGTGCCATTTTTTTCATGTGTGCAGCTTTTTTTCATTTCACAATATGAAACCATAAATCAATGACAAAAAAAATATAATTTTTTTAAACCTGTTCATAGTTATACAATCACTTAAATTTGTCAAAACCTTTAATTTTAGGACAAACCCAAAATAATGCATGCATTTATACCCAATAAGGCAAGCCCTTGCACTGTTGATGGAAAACTAAGGCTTGTTTCTCATGGGCTTCAGCGTGATAAGAGCAGTTGAACACAAGTTTTTATGATATTTTCAAAAAGCTTTTGCAAAGTTCTAGAAAATTAGAGCATTTTTCTCTAACCCTCGAAGTGCCCTTCAGCTTTTTTTAAAAATGTTATAGGCAGATCTTAATGGGGGTGCTGATTGTCACCTTAAAAAAAGCTGCTAGTGGTCTTGGAGGGGTTCAACAAGTTCCAATAGTGCTGAAGCCCGATGCATTGCTTAAAGTGGGAATCAGTACCTAAGGATTGTGTTCAACATTTACAAAAATAGAGCTGAATCTAACTTTTAAAAACTTCAGCAAAGTTTGCCAAAAAAAAGGAACCTGTGTGAAAAAGTCCTTAACAGGAAATTGTATTTTATTACTGGGCCCGCCTTTTGATCTTGGGTTCACGCTACTTTACCTACCCTTATTAAGATGTTATAGGGGCTCCTGGTTTTGTCCAATGTAATTGTCTTGCACTTAATAATGGATGTTTTTGAACCTCATATGCAGAATGTTCCTATTTGTAGGGCAGTGTACATTAACTACATTTCCATCCAGAAGATTTAACCCCCCTTCCTGACCATGTGCCTTGTTTTGCGATACAATCGCTGCGTTAGCTCTAACTGACAATTGAGAGCGATGCTCTATAGCAATGCTGAGTACATAAATTGAAAATCTACGTCATTATTTTCCCCACAAATACAGCATTCTTTGTGCGTGGTAATTAATCATCTCTGTTGTTATTGTTTTTGTTTATAGCCATAAAAATATAATAATGAACAAAACTCAACACAATTTTCAAAAAAGAAAAAAAAATATTATTGTACTTTTTGCTATAAAAAGTATATCCATTGAAAAAAAATTTAAAACAATAAAAATTTCTTCATAAATTTAGGTCAAAATGGTAATTCTGCTCACATGTCTTTGCCTAACAAAAAAATCGCAAAATATGTGTTAAATTAATTCGGTTTAACGTGAACGTTATGAAGGCATCTACAAATGGTGGGTATATATACCACATGAGTATAAATATATATATATTTTTTTTAGTATACTATAATGGCGGCGATCAGCGACAGGCATTTGAACACCTGGGTCCGGAATACAAACGGCAACAGACATTCTCCAGTGACATGAATATCTAGTGGATCTAGTGCTAATAAAGAAGCACTGACACTATAGTATGACACTGGGCAGTGTAATGAAATTAACAATCTAGCATCAATTCAAAGGGTTAACTGTTGTGGTTGTGCTTACACTTGTGGTGCTGTTTATTAATAGTGGAAAGGAGACTATGCTTGCAATTTCCTCCTTTTTCCGGTGCCTTGGCATGAGAGAGAGAAAGCAGCATGTCCATGGGGCTGACAGGGTGAGAGATCTTTGTTGTTTACACACAGATCTCTCCCCTGTTCAGCTTTAGTGGGCGATCAGCCACTTGCTCCCCCTCACCCATAAAAATAAATTATCTTGTGCTGAGCGGCTACCCTGTAGCAGTGTATCATGCGGTAGGTAAGCGGCTAAAGAGAAACCCCGTCATCAATCGGTATCCAAAATCTAAGCCTCACTGTCTGTTGTTTTGTTAGATTAATGCAGTTTTTGCCTCCCATGGATTTCATAAATTTGGTATCTATTTAATTAAATTCTCACCATGCCATAGACTTGAAATGATACCGTAAGGTTTTGAGAATAATCTCCTGCCTTGAAATCAGGGCTGATATACTGATTACTCAAAAAATTTCCTTCCAGCAGACCTGTAAGGTCAGAATTACATCTAAAGAAAAGTAATATGTTTTATGAACTGAGTCTGAACATTTTACGTTTTCCAGCAGCCTGCAGTTTTATCAGCCCTGAGCTGTTAGACCACCTTTCATGGGACCTTACTGCTTATATACAGGGAATGCAACTAGAAATAACAGGACACAATATCACATAATAAAAGGCATAATTCAACAATGGTGGAGAGGAAAACTTGGGCTCTTCACCTTTTACCGATCTGCTCTTTCCATGACAGGACATCTGCATTTACCAGGGTTCCAACTACCCGAATGAAAGCAGACCGCAACTAGCAATTAATGGATCAATTTGTATCTTGAAACGAGAATGTATGAAACCAAGAAAGGACCATCAATGCAGGGATTGCAACACAATCCAAAGCTAACTTTAAACGGAAAGAGATTATGCAATATAAATTGTTTTAATAAAGTTTGAGGAGCTTTGAATGTTCTTATTGTTTCGGTTGCATTCGCCATAATAAAAACATTTGTGGGATCTTGAGCTAAACCCTGTTGGAGGATGTAACTCGGCCACTTAAATACTGTCATTTGACAGCAGAGTCTCCCTCTCTAGTAGTACAGGATAGCCAACAACAACTGCCCTAGGGATGAAATTGTCCTGGCTCTTACAGGCACATTAAATGATGACTTACCTCATATGTTAAAGAACAATTTATCAGTCTCCCTTAGTCATCCTTGTTTAGCCATTATCAACTCATTTGTTATGGTTCACATGCAAGTAATTTTTGTTTCAGATTTCATTTCAAAAACCACATTTTAGGTTGTTGAATTGAAAAAATACACAAAATGTATGTTTTAACAAAAACTTTATTTCATTGCAAATTAAAGGTGGCCATTTGGGGTTAAAATTTTGAATGGTTCTACTGAATCAGTTGAAATAGGAGGTGTGGGTGTCCCTGTCAGTACCCTATTTGCTTAACAAAGGTCAATCTTTCAATCAATTTTTGTCAAAGGAACATCTTTGGCTGAGCAGCTCCTGCATTCCATCACATACAGGCACTGACCAAATAGTTGACTGGAGCAGCAGCTCATGAATACAATAGTCAGCAGTGGAGATTCCTCTATTTGCACTGTTTAGCGAGGATGAAGGAATTAATCGATTTCTGTAATTTAGTAGCGTCCACTCCCTCCTCTCCATCCACAAAATCTACACATGCATGACCAGCCTTTTTTTTTTTTTTCTGTGGACCTGACCTATCTCCATGTCCTACTCCTGCACTCCTCCATGTTTTCCTCTTCATATATCTCAGGAGGCTACGGGAGCCTATTACCAGAATGCTGGATGGGCGGATCAGGCCTATGTCATAGGGGGGTGTGATAAAGTTTCTCAAATATTAATGCCATGTATGCATCAGGAACATAATTTTGGTATCTTCAAAAGAGGAAGAAATCATCTTTTTTTAATTAATTTAAATTTTTTTTAGGCATAAGAATCTATAAAAAATAAATGTTTGTAAGACAATAGCAAAGAAAGAAAACCTCATTTGTCCTAAATCCCAAATATGTATGATTTGGGTATCCTATTAATGATAACATTATTGTTGAATTAGTAGGCCCAAAGCTGAAATGTGAAATTGATGTACATAAAAGGTTATACAGGACTGGGATCTATACTGGTAAAAATCCCAGTATGAAGAGCGGGGTCCAGTTATAGTGGTCACGAAGGTGTGCAGGCCAGCCAGGAACCAGCATTCAAAGATCTCTCCAGTAAGTTAAAGCTTATCTAACCCCAAGAACAAAAATGAAACGTTTTGCAGTTTACTTATATGCAGTAGCTGCATTAGTTTTCAGGGTATCTTTCTGTATTTTCACTTGAGGATCTTGCCTACTATATCTGTAGAGGAGAACTGTTCATATTACCTGTCCCAATCCTGCTTGAGGGTCCTATGTGGTATGCCCCTCCTGGAGAGCGACATGCATCTTCCCCCCCCCCCCCTTCCCTTTTTTTTCCCCCTTCCTCTTACCCCATATTCACCTTCTGCTTTTCTGTTTCTTACCTGTTACAACCACTTCCGTGCCAACCTATTACAGAAATACTGCTACAGGGCAGCACGGGTGTGCAAAAATCACGTATATATACACATGATGTTGCAGTTCTGGGTAGGGAACTGCGGCCTCGGCTGTCAATCAAAGGGTCCCAGCCAGTGATTCCCCTCCGGCACCCGGTGATCGCTAAGTATTTACCGACAGGGGAGAGACCTTTGTATAAAAAACACAGATCTCTCCCGTCAGCTCCTGCACACTGCTTTGTGTGGCTCTGCATAGCAGAGTTGCTGATCGCCGCCACTACTAAAAAATAAATAAATAAAAAATTCCAGTATATATACCGCCATTTGTAAATGCTAGAACTTTCATGTAAACCAATTTATTTACACGTCTTGGTATTTTTTTTTTTTAGCGAAAGACATAGCAGAATACATTCTGACCTAAATTTTATGACGAAATTTGATTTTTTTTACTGGACATGTTTAATACCAAAAAGTAAAAAATAGTAATTTTTTTTTCAAAATTGTCAGTCATTTTTTTGTTTATAACGCAAAAAATAAAAAATGATGAAGCGATCAAAATACCACCGAAAGAAAACTCTTTGAGGGAAAAAAAGGACGTACATTTCATTTGGGTGCAGCATTGCATGAGACCGCACAATTGTCAGTTTAAGTAACGTAGTGCCGTATAGCAAAAAAAAATGGCCTGGTTAGGAAGGGGGGGGTAATTCCTCTGGAGGGCAAGTGGTTAAGAAAAAACTGGTCAATTTCTCTGTTATAGGATATGTTCCCTTCTACCAACTATGTGTAGTTTCAGCACGGATTATATCATCTCACCTGTTATTATTGTATGTAAATATGTTGTTCCCATTTGATTAGCTATGTAATTATTGTCTGATTCTGGTCCTCCTACTCCTCATGGATCGGTTGACCCACACATTTTGCTGATTAGTACCAGTATTTTCCACAAAGCTGTACATGAAATACTTTACTGAGGCGACCTATGGCTCATAGTCTTTTTTGCCCATTTTGTAGGTGAAGTTTTTCTGCTTTTATGTTGGCTTTGCAAATATACATAGATGTTGATCTTCTGACATGATATATATGAGAAGCTATTGCCAAAATAAACGAATTTAGACTCCATCCACATTTTCTGCAGAAAAAAAAAAACGCTAAATGCTCCTTAAACTGTACTTAAAACGCTCCTAAACGTTTACTGAAGCACTATTACAAGCCAGGACAAAAACACCATTATCAGCATTTTTCCCTAGCTTTTATTGAGCTTATAAAAAAATGCTACTGTGCGTGGAGCTTCAAGAGGAGAACTGTTGTCACCTTAAAATATATATGTGAACCTCAGCTTTGTAAAACAACCAACTCTTTAAAATAGAAATGAAAGGCAATACATTAGTGTGTGTGTAATATATATATATATATTTATATATATATATAAAATATATAAATATATATATACATATATATACACACAGTTAAGTCCATATATAGTTGGACACAGGCACAATTTAAGGTTTTTCAGGTATTTACCAAAACATATTCAAGTTATAGTTATATAATGCTTATGGGCTGAAAGTGCACACTCTCAGGTTTAATTTGAGGGTGTGTACATCCAAATTGGAAGGAAGGGTTTAGAAATTACAGCTCTTAAGAGTAGCCATCCCTCCTTTTTCAAGGGACCAAAAGTAATTGGAGAATTGAATATAATCATAAATAAAATGTTCATTTTTATATATTTATTGAGAATCCTTTACTGGCAATAACTGCCTGAAGTCTGGAACCCATGGACATTACCAAAGACTGGGTTTTCCTCCTTTTTTTGATGCTTTGCCAGGCTCTAACTGCAGCGGTCTTCAGTTGTTTTTGTTTGTGGGTCTTTCTGCCTTTAGTTTTGCCTTCAGCAAGTGAAATGCATGCTCAATTGGGTTGAGATCAGATGATTGACTCGGCCATTGCAGAATATTCCACGTTTCCTTCAAAGGCTCCTGGGTTGCTTTTGCAGTGTGTTTTGGATCTTTGTCCATCTGTACTGTGAAGCGCCGTCCAATCAACTTTGCTGCATTTGGCTGAATCTGGGCTGACAGTACATCTCTAAACATTGCAGAATTCATCCGGCTGCATCTGTCTTCTGTCACATTATCAATAAAAACCAATGACAACACCAATGACCCAGTGCCACTGGAAGTCATGCATGCCCATGCCATCACACTGCCTCCACCATGTTTTACAAATGACGTTGTGCTTTGGATCATGAGCTGTTTCAAGCCTTCTCCACACTTTTTTTCTTCCCGGCATTCTAGTACAGATTAATCTTAGTTTCATCCATCCAAAGAATGCTTTTCCAGAACTGGTCTGGCTTTTTCAGATGTTTTTTGGCAAAGTCTAATCTGGCTTTTCTATTCTTCAGGCTTATGAATGGTTTGCACCTTGTGGTGAACCCTCTGTATTTGCTTTCGTGAAGACTTCTCTTGATTGTAGACTTTGACATTGATACGCCCACCTCCTGGAGAGTGTCTTTCACTTGTCTAGATGTCGTGAATGGATTTTTCTTTACCATAGACAGGATCCTGCGATCATCTACCACTGTTGTCTCCCATGGACGTCCATACCTTTTTATGTTGCTGAGCTCATCAGTGCATTCTTCTTTCCTCAGAATGTACCAAACTGTTCATTTGGCCACTCCTAATGTTACTGCTATCTTTCTGATGGATTTGTTTAGTTTTTGAAGCCTTACAATGGTCTGCTTCACTTGCATGGATAGCTCCTTTGAACGCATGATGTAGGTTCACAGCAATAGATTCCAAATGCAAATACCACACTTACAATCAACTCCAGAGCTTTTACCTGCTTAATTGATGAAGAAATAACTTTTGGTCCCTTGAAAAAGGGGGGATGGCAACTCTTAAGAGCTGTAAATCTTAAACCCGTCCTCCAATTTGGATGTACATACCCTCAGCCCTTATCCATTTATATAACTTTAGTTTGAATATGTTTTGGTAAATAAGAAAAATTAATAATAGCGCCTATGGTCAAAATTATATAACTTACTAATAGTGTACCAGCTGCAAAAAATCACCATATATAAAAAGTGTACCAATAAATAAATAATTTGCGCTAGTAAATGTGTATAAATATATAAATATATATAAAGAAATCATCAAATCAGAAGTCCAGAAAAAAATATATATATGCCAATACCACAAAAAAATAATATATAAAAAAACTTTTAAGTGCAAAAAAACTTTTTGTGCAAAAAAAAGTGTCTAAATATGAAAAATTTCACCAAAAAACCTTGATAATATAATGGCAGATCATCCATAAATATATCTTCAGAAACGGAAACTCTGCAACACACCGATCCTCATCGATCGAAAATAACAGGATGAAAAACTTTGTAGTTAATCGAAAATCCACTTCTCCAATAGATAAAGGACCACCTTCAAACGTATCCATGGGGGGAAATTCCAAGCACTCGAGAGAAACAGAAAGACTTCATGGTGCAATATTATAAAAACCAATTCCTTTATTAGGTACTCATTGCGCTTACTCAAGAGGTGTCCCAGCCGACACCAGCATCAACAGCATAACAGCAATCACATAAACGAGCCTGGCTACTCAGCACATGCGCAGTAGCTGGCAGCCAAAAACGTAATGACTTCACATCAATCAAGCTCCGCCCTACCCGTTTCGTCATCGACGTCCTCACGGAGCTCTGGGACACCTCTTGAGCTGGGACACCTCTTGAGTAAGCGCAATGAGTACCTAATAAAGGAATTGGTTTTTATAATATTGCACCATGAAGTCTTTCTGTTTCTCTCGAGTGCTTGGAATTTCCCCCCATGGATACGTTTGAAGGTGGTCCTTTATCTATTGGAGAAGTGGATTTTCGATTAACTACAAAGTTTTTCATCCTGTTATTTCGATCGATGAGGATCGGTGTGTTGCAGAGTTTCCGTTTCTGAAGATATATTTATGGATGATCTGCCATTATATTATCAAGGTTTTTTGGTGAAATTTTTCATATTTAGACACTTTTTTTTGCACAAAAGTTTTTTGCACTTAAAAGTTTTTTTTATATATTATTTTTTTTGTGGTATTGGCATATATATTTTTTTTTCTGGACTTATGATTTTGATGATTTCTTTATATACAGTTGCAAGAAAAAGTATGTGAACCCCTTGGGATTACGTGGAGTTTTTGCATGAATTGGGCATAAAATGTGCTCTGAACATCATCTAAGTCACAACAATAGAAGAACACAGTCTGCTGAACATAATACTACACAAACATTAGAGGTTGCCATGGTTAATTGCACATAACATGTAAACATTCACAGTGCAGGGAGGAAAAAGTATGTGAGACCCTAGCTTAATGACTTCTCCCAGAGCTAATTGGAGCCAGGAGTGAGCCAACCTTGACTCCAATCAGTGTGATGATATTGTATGTGTTGCTGACAGCTGTCCTGCCCTTAAAAAACACACACCTGTTTTGGGTTTACTGGTTTGAAGAAGCACTGTCTGATGTGAAGCATGCCTCGCAGAAAAGAGCTCTCAGAAGACCTACGATCAAGAACTGTTGACTTGCATGAAGCTGGAAAGGGTTACAAAAGTATCTCCAAAAGCCTTGATGTTCATGTGTCCACGGTAAGACAGACTGTCTACAAATGGAGAAAGTTTAGCACTGTTGCTACTCTCCCTAGGCGTGGTTGTCCTGTAAAAATGACTGCAAGAGCACAGCTCAGAATGCTGCATGAGGTAAAGAAGAATCCCAGAGTGTCAGCTAAAGACCTACAGAAATCTCTGGCACATGCTAACATTTTTGTTGACACATCTACAATAAGGAAAACATTAAACAAGAATGGAGTACATGGGAGGACACCACGGAGGAAGCCATTGCTGTCCAAAAAGAAGATTGCAGCACCTTTGAAGTTTGCAAAAGAGCACCTGGATGTTCCACAGCACTACTGGCAGAATATACTGTGGACAGATGAAACCAAGATTGAGTTGTTTGGGAAGAACACACAACACTATGTGTGGAGAAAAAAAGGCACAGCACACCAATATCAAAACCTCATCCCCACTGTAAAAACATGGCGGAGGGAGCATCATGGTTTGGGGCTGCTTTGCTGCCTCAGGGCCTGGACGGATTGTTGTCATTGGTGGGAAAAATGAATTCCAGAGTTTATCAAGACATTTTGCAGGAAAATGTACGACCATCTGTCCGCCAACTGAAGCTCCGCAGAGGATGGGTGATGCAACAGGACAATGACCCAAAGCATACAAGTAATTCAACAAAACAAATGGCTGTAACAGCACAGAATACGCCTTCTGGAGTGGCCCAGTCAGAGTCCTGACCTCAACCCGATTGAAATGCTGTGGCATGACCTTAAAAGAGCGATTGACACCAGACATCCCAAGAATATTGCTACACTGAAACAGTTTTTGTGAAGAGGAGTGGTCCAGAATGACTCCAGATCGTTGTGCAGGTCTGATCTGCAACTACAGGAAACGTTTGGTTGAGGTTATTGCTGCCAAAGGAGGGTCAACCAGTTTATTAAGTCCAAAGGTTCATATACTTTTTCCTCCCTGCACTGTGAATGTTTACATGTTTATGCGCAATTAAACCATGGCAACATCTAATGTTTGTGTAGTATTATGTTCAGCAGACTGTGTTCTGCTATTGTTGTGACTTAGATGACGTTCAGAGCACATTTTATGCCCAATTCATGCAAAACTCCACGTAATCCCAAGGGGTTCACATACTTTTTCTTGCAACTGTATATTTATACACATTTACTAGCGCAAATTATTTATGTTTTGGTAAATACCTGAAAAACAAAAACTAAAATTGTGCCTGTGTCAAAATATATATGGACATAAGTGTGTGCGTATGTATATATATATATATTTATTTATTTATCGAGTTTATATAGCGCCAAAGGGTTTGCTCAGCGCTGTACAATAGAGGGGGGACAATACATGAAACAGTACAGTAACATCAAACAGCACACAAGGGGTACACACTCTTTCAAAGAGGGCCCTACTCTTTCGAGCTTACAATCTAGGAGATATATATAATATATATATATATATATATATATATATATATATATATTTTTTTTTTCTTTTTTTCATTATTGATCACATAATCCCTATTCTCAACTGCTTAAGGGGCTTAGAGAGCTGGGGGTGGAGAAACAACAGTACGCTGATCTTCCTAGTGAGTTACTGTGTAGGGGGCATGTCAGCACAAGCCTGACCATTGGAGGACAGGCAAGCTGTTATCCCAGCACAGCCAGAAAAGTGGACATCCTGGATGTGCTATCATGCCTAGTGTGTTCATTTTAAAATAGGAAAGCAGAGGGACTGGCAGGAACACAAGATATTTCATACAAAGGAAGCAATACAAAGAGAACAGGATGCTTTTTAACACAACTACATGGTAGGACACATGGTATATGGAAGGACACAGCAGGCACATAGCAGGAATATGAAATGTTGGGGTAATATACTCTTTTTAACCATTAGCCGCCCGGCCAATAGCCGTTTGGCGGCTTGAAAAGCGCTGCAGCTTTCCGGGTCCACGCCATTTGGCGTGCTCCCGCACATGCGCCGTTTGCGCTATTGCAGAGCGGCGCAGCAGCGGGATCTGTCACCGCCCGTGCACCTCGGACACGGCCGATGACAGATCCGAGTACCGGCTCCCGTTGCCGGTACCATGTGACCTGCCGCGACCAATCACAGCAGGTCACATGACAGTTGTATACAATGGATGGCTTCATTCATGATGCCATCCATTGTATACTAGTGCCTAGCTGTGAATGGTCACAGCTAATCACATGCACATGTCATGTGATTAGCTGTGACCAAATCACAGCTAAGCACAAAAAAAAAAAAAAAAAAAAAAAAAGCTGAATGAATCGATTTCATTCAGCTAAATGCTTGCTTATAGCAAAGTAATTCTTTGCTATAAGCAAATTGTGTAAAAAAAAAAAAAAAAAAAAAAAAATACTGATCACTTCCCCAAAGTAGTACAATGTTACTATGGTAACATTGTACTATTTTGGTCATAGTAAAATATGAAAAAAAATCTTAAAAAAAATAAAAAAAAAAATGTAATAAAAAATTAAATATAATAAAAAAAAAAAAAAAAAAATTAAAAAAAAATATAATTTTTTTTTTTTTTCATACTGTCACCAGTCAGTGTCCCTGTTCACCGCCATGCCAGTTATATGATGACGCTGTACTGCACTGGTGACAGTATGTAAAAAAAAAAAATTGTGAAAATAATATTTTTCATTTTTTCATTTTCGGAAAAATTATGACAAAAAAATACAACTTCAAAAAACTCGCCATGCCTCTTATGAAGTACGTCCGACTGTCTACTCAGCAAAAAGGGGTCATTTGGGATATCTGTACTATTCTGACATTCTTGGACCTCAAGAAATTAGATTGGCTGTCAGTACTTCAGGATTGATCAATATTCAGATCTATACCATAGTTTGTGAACTCTATAACTTTCCTACAAACTAAATAATACATCCTAATTTGGGTTATTTTCACCAAAGACATGTAGCAGAATACATCTCGGCCTAAATATTTATGAAGAACAATTATTTATTTGTAAACTTTTATAACAGAACAAAGAAAAAATGTGATTTTGTTTTTTTTTTTTCAAAATTTTTGGTCTTTTTTTGTTAATTTAGCAAAAAATAAAAACCCCAGCGGTGATTAAATACCACCAAAAGAAAGCTCTAGTTGTGTGAAGAAAATGATAAAATTTTAGTTTGGGTACAATGTTGTATGACTGCGCAATTGTCATTCAAAGTGTGAGAGCGCTGAAACCTGAAAAATGGCCTGGGCAGGAAGGAAATTGCACGGTATTGAAACGGTTAAGACAGGAAGTTGTTAGGAGTACAGAATATCTCCTGCTTTCCTTATCTCAATAAAAATAGGTGAAGGTTTCTGTAGTCCACCGAGAGATCTGTGAGCAATAAAAACAGATAACAGCTGTTACATTGTTTGCAGATATTAACAGAGTACAGAAAGTTGTCACCTCAGAAGATTTCTGGTAGGATCAGTGGGTATTCATTTGTACTTATTGAACAGGTATAACAAAACTCTTTAGTGGTATATTTAAGAGAACTACCAACAAAACCAGAAGTTCATTATTCTGGGACTAATATATACACTTTTCAACTACCTACCAGTCACTTTAAATATCAAGTCTTTGGCCAGGTCATCGATTCTAAATCACAAAGCCAGAGACCAGCCAAACAATTTGAATTTCAGAGGGAGGTCAGCAATAACAGCTTACATATTTTTCTCTGCGGGATTACCCTTTAACCAACTAACATTTCATCTTACCTGAACACTGATAAGGGTTGTGTACTGGAAGGCAATTAAACCATACAATAGTTTCCTTCCACATCAACCAACAGCCATAAATCAGATACCTGTCCACCACTTGTTTATTCAGAATGTACAGGACGCTCCACTTTCTCCTGTTACCAAAGAGTTAAAAGCAGTGGAAAACATTTAGACGATTTTTATGATTAATCTTTTTATTATTGTTCTATATAAGGCTCAAGAGAACTACTTATTACAAATCCAGATAAGTGTTCGAAAGGGACGCAGATAACCTGTGCAAGATCATAGACCAAGGATTCTGAGTAAGGCATGAGACCTTTCTTATTGTGTACATACACAAAACACATAAAATATACAACTGTGGAAAAAAACAAGTCCTCTGTCCATGGTGGTGCCCCAATTTAGCTATTGATTACACCCAGTCACTGTTTGCTAAAATGCTGGAAAAAAAAGCAAAAGTATTATTTTCATGATTAGAGAGCAGCCACAGCAAGGACTGCATGATCGTCAATAATATGATGCACAAATATTGCACTTCATTCCAGGGTAAAGATCACCATTACTCCAGATAGGTTTTTCATTCAGCTGCTCGTCTAAAGTGGTTGTAATACTCTACATATACCAGTGAAGGTGATGGCCTCAGGTGATAACAGAGATTAAAAAACTAATTCTCCTACCTAAAGTTGTGTACTGTTTATCTTTGCATTTTCTTCTTCTCTATAAGCTGTTGAAAGTCCAAAATGTTATACAGCTTGTCTGAGCTTTCAGTAGAGCTGAAATTGGCTAAAGTGGTTAAGACTTCCACCTAACAGCACTTAGGGATTGGTTGGTTCAAACCGCCTACCATGACGACTACCTGTTAGACTTTCTTTGGTTCTCCCTGGGTTTCTTTCCTTGTTGTCATAATTCCTCACCACATTCAAAAAGACGTGTGGTAGGTTAATTTGGTTTCCTGTCTAAATGGCCCTTGCTATGTATATGTATGAGTTACGGGCACTCAGATTGAGGCTTAGGACTGAAGTGAATGCACATAAAATGTGTAATATAAGAGCTGCGTAACTTGACAATGACTAATAAGTAGCTAGAATAATATATAGATATGATACAGGCACAGGTGTATGTCCTGGATGGTAGATACATTTCCCGATTATTTGCTGCTGGTGTGTTCTCTGTAAGGAAGCTTAAATAGGCAGCATGAGGGAAAATTGGCAGGTGTGTCAAGGAAGTGGAGAGAGACTCAACAGGCTGTGAGGCAGTGAAAGCTCTCAGGACCAAACTGAGACAGGGACTGCTGATCCCCAATGTGGCCTGCCTGGCACCCTTGTTATGGAGGAGCCTACCCCCCTGCATGGGACCGAAGATTGTGGTGAGCTTATGATTTAGTTCTGAAAACCAGTTTTGGGCGGTTTATATACTTTTAATGAATGAAGGCTTTTTGTCTTTTGTTTTTCATGAACCAATAAATAAACTGTTGCTTTCACCACACTGGCTGGAGGGCATTCCGAGTTACCCGGGTATCACAATATATATATATATATTATTATTATTATATTTATATTTTATAATGTTTTGGTTGTTTTTTTTGCGCCTTTGTAGGAAAACAATTTAAAAAGAAAAAAGATCATAAATCAGTCTATATTAAAAAAAATATTAGGAAACTATTTTATGAGTTTATCTTTAGGAGCAAAAAAAATGTATGTCGTACCTGAATCTACATGGCAAGCCAGAAAGTATAAACAAGGGATCAGCAAAAAATAGGTGATGAAGTTCTGCATTACTGGTGTATCGACCATATAATATTATCTACAAGAGCTGGCTGGGTCACGGATGGTTCCACATAAGAGAGAGACAACAACTGCCCTCCGA
>CATNWA010004904.1:0-24587 GCA_951230385.1 Staurois parvus
TCCTTTCTTTTTTTTCCTTCTTCCCCTTCCTTTTCCTTTTTCCCTCCTTCTTTCTCCTCCTTTTCCTCCTTTCTCTCCTTTCTTCTCTCTTTTCCCCTCTTTTCTTTCTTTCTTTCTTTTTTTTCTTTTTTTTTTTCTCTTTTCCTTCTTCGTTTCTTTTTTACTTCTCTCTTCTTCTTTTTATCCCTTCTTCTCTTTTTGTTCTTTTTTTCTTTTCTCTTTCCTCCCTCATTCCTTCTTCTTTTTTTTCCCTTTTTTTCTTCTCTTCTTCTTTTTTTTTCCTTACTGTTTCTCTCCTTCTTTCCTTTCTTTCCTTTCTTCTTTCTCTCTTCACTTTTCTTTTTTTCCCTTTCCCCCCTTTCCCGTGTTTCGTTCTTTTTTCTTTTCTTTCCTTCTTTTTTTTCTTCCGTTCTTCCTTCCCCTCTCTTTTCCTTCCTCTTTTCCCTTTTTTCCTTTTCTCTTCCTTCTCTTCTTTTTTCTTTTTCTCTTTTCTTTCTTCTTTTTCTTTTTTCTTCCTCTTTCCTTCCTTCCTTTTCCTTCTTTTTTCTTCTCTTCTCTTGCTCCTTTCTCTTTTCTTCTTCTTCTTCTCTCTTTCTCTTCTTTTTCTTCTTTCTTCCCTTCTTTCTTTTTCTTCTTCTTTCTTCTTTTTTTTTCCTTCTTCTTCTTCTTCTTTTTTTTCTTTCCTTCCTTAATTCCTTCTTTCCTCCCTCTCTTTTCCTTTTTCCTCTCTTTCTTCCTTTTCTCTTCTTTCCTACTTCACTCCCTTTCCTTCACTCCTCTCCTTTCCTTCCTTCTCCTTCCTTCTTTTTTCTCTTCCTTCCTTTCTTCCTTCCTTCTTCTTTTCTTTGCACTTTCTCTTCTTTTTTTCTCTTTCTTCCTTTCTCCTTCCTTTTCCTTCTTCCTTCCCCTTTTTTTTTTCCTTCTTCTTCCTCTCTTCCTTCTTCTCCTCTCTCTTTTATTTCCCTTCTTCCTCTTCTTCTCTCTTTCTGTTCCTTCTTTCTCCTCTTCTTTTTTTTTTTCTTCTTCTTCTTTTCTTCCTTCCTTCCTTTTCCTTTTCTCCTTCCTTCCTTCCTTTTCCTTTTTTTTCCTTTCCTTCCTTCCTTTTTCCTTCCTCCCTTTCCTTCCTTCCTTCTTCCTTCCTTCTTCTTCCTTTTTCCTTCCTTCTTTCTTTCTTTTCCAGCTTTCCTTCTTCACTTTCTCTTTTTTTTCCCATTTCCTTTCCTTTCC
The DNA here is from genome assembly GCA_951230385.1 of Staurois parvus. NCBI lineage: Eukaryota > Metazoa > Chordata > Amphibia > Anura > Ranidae > Staurois > Staurois parvus. Next base: position 1,228 of record CATNWA010004904.1, read on the forward strand.
TTCTTCCCTTCCTTTTCTCCACTCTTCTCTTCTCTCTCTTTCTTCTTTTTCCTTCTTCCTTTCTTCCTTCTTCTTTCTCCTTCTCCTTTTCTTCCCTTTTCCCTTTCTTTTTCCTCTTCCCTTCTCATTCCTTCCTTCTTCCTTCCTCCTTCTTTTTCCTTTTTCTTTCCTTCCTTCCTTCCTCTTCCTTCTTTTCCCTTCTCTTCCTCTTTTCCTCTCCTTTTTTTCCTTCCTTCCTCTCCTTCTCTTTTCCTTTCTTCCTTCTTTTCTCCCTTCCTTCTTTCTTTCTTCTTCTTCCCTTCCTTTCTCTTTTTTTTTTCTTTCTTTTTTTCCTTCCTTCCTTCCTTTCTTCTCTTCCTTTCCTTCCTTTCTTCTTTCCTTCCTCTTTCTTTTCCTTCCTTCCTTTTCCTTTTCCTTCCTTTTCCTTCCTCTTCTTTTTCCTTCCTTCTTCCCCCCCTTCCTTTCCCTTCTTCCTTCCTTCCTTTTCCCCTCCTCCCTCTTCCTTTCTTCTTCCTTCCCTTTTTTTCTTCCTTTCTTTCCTCCTTCCTTCTTTCCTCTTCCTCCTTCTTTCCTTCCCTCCCCTCCTTCCTTCCTTTCTTTCTTCCTTCTTTCTTTCTTCTTTCTTCCTTCCTTCTCTCTTTTCTTCTTCCTTCCTCTTTTCCCCTTCCTCCTCCTTTCTCCTTCCTTTCCTTTTTCTTCTTTCTCTTCCTTCCTTCCTTTCCTTTCCTTTTCTTTTTCTCCTTCTTTCTTCCTTCCCTTTTCTTTTCCTCTTTTTTCTTCTTCCTTTCCTCTTTTCCTTCTTCTTTTTCTTCTTTCTTCTTCTCTCCTTCTCCCCTTCCTTTCTTCTCTTTTCCTTCTTTTCTTTCCTCTCTTCCCTTCCTTCTTCCTTCCTTCCTTCCTTCCTTCTTTTTTTTCCTTTTCTTTCTTTCCTTCCTTTCCTTTTTCTTTTTCTTTTCCTTCTCCCTTTCTTTCCTCCTTCCTTCCTTCCTTCCTTCCTTCTCTCTCTCCTTTCCTTCCTTCTTTCTTTTTCCTTCCTTTCTTCCTTTTTCTCTCTTCTTCCTTTTTCCTTCTTCTCCTTCCTTTCCTCTTCCTTCTTTTTCCTTCTTCTCCTTTCCTCTTCCTTCTTCTTCCCTTCCTTCTCCTTTTTCTCTCTTTCTTCCCTTCTTCTCTTTCTTTTCTTCCTTTTCTTCCTTCTTCTTCTTCTTCCTTCCTTTTTCTTCTTCTTTTCTCTTTCTTCTCCTTTCCTTCCTTCTTCTCCTTTTCTTTTCCTTCCTTTCCTTTTTCCCTTCTTCCTTTTCCTCCTTTCTTCCTTCTTTCCCTTCCTTTTTCCTTCTCTTTTTCTTTCTCTTTCCTTCTTCTTCCTTTCCTTTTCTTCTTTTTCTCTTCCTTCCTTCCTTCCTTCCTTCCTTCCTTCCTTTTCCTTCCTCTCCTTCTTCTTTTCTTTCTTCTTCTTTCTCTTCTTTTTCCTTTTTTTTTTTTCTCTCTTTCCTTTCCTTCCTCTCCTCTCCTTCTTTCTTTCTTTCTTCTTTCCTCTTCCTCTTCTCCTTTCTTTCTTCCTTCTTTTTTTCCTTTCTTCCTTCTTCCTTTCTTTTTTCTTCTTCCTTTCTTTCCTCTTCTCCTTTTCCTTTTCTTTTCCTTCCTTCTTTCTCCTTCTTCCCTTCTTCTCCCTTCCCTCCCTCCTCCCCCTTTTCCTTCCTTCCTTCCTTCCTCTTTCTTTCTTTCCTTCCTTCCTCCTTCTTTTTTTTTTCTTTCTTCTCTCTCTTTCTTCCTTCTTTTTTTCCTTCTTTTTCTTCCTTCCTTCTTTCCTTCCTCTCTTCCTTTTCTCCCCTTCTTTTCTTTTTTTCTTTTCCTTTCTTTCTCTTCCTTTCCTCTCCTTCCTTTTCCTTCCTTCCCTTCCTTCCTTCTTTCTCTTTTCCTTCTCTTTCTTCCTTTCCCTTTCCCTTTCCTTCCTTTTCCTCTTCCTTTTTCCTTTTTCTCTCTCTTCTTTCTTTCCTTCTTTTCCTTCTTTTTTCCTTTCCTTCTCTTCCTTCTTCTCTTTCCTTCCTTCTTCTTCCTTTCCTTTCCTTCCTTTCTCTTCTCTTCTTCCTTCCTTCCTTTCCTTCTTCTCTTTTTCTTCCTTTTCCCTTCTTTTCTTCTTTCTTTCTTCTCTTTCTCTTTTTTCTTTTCTTCCTCCTTCCTTCTTTTTCTCTCCTTTTTCCTTCTTTTTCCTTCCTCTCCTTCTCTTCCTTCCTTCTCCCCTCTCTTCCTTTCCTTCCCTTCCTTCCTTCCTTCCTTTCCTTCCCTTTCCTTTTCTTCCTTCTTCTTCTTTCTTTCTTCTTCCCTCTTTTCCTTCACTCCTTCCTTCCTCTTTCTTTCTTCCTTTTTTCTTCCTTCTCTTCCTTTTTTTTCTTCTCTCTCCTTCCTTTCTTTTTTTCTCTTTCTTCCTTTCTTCTTTCTTTCTCTTTCTTTCTTCCTTCCTTCCTTCCTCCTTTTTCCTTTTCTTTCTTCCTTTTCTTTTCTTCTTTTCCCTTCCTTCCTCTTCCTTTCTCCTTCTTTTTCTTTTTCTTTCTTTCTCTCTCTTCTCCTTTCTTTCTTTCCTTTTTCCTTCTCCTTCCTTCTTTCTTTCCTTCTCTTCCTCTCTTCTCTCCCTTCCTTTCCTTCCCTCTTTCTTTTCTCCCTCCTTCCTTCTTCTTCTCTTCTTCTTTTTTCCTTCCTTCCTCCTTTCTTCTTCTTCCTTCCTTTTTTCTTCCTTCCTTCCTTTCCTTCCTTTCCTTCTTTCTTTCTTCTCTCTCCTTCCTTCCTCTCTTTCTTCCTTTTTTTCTTTTCCCTCCCTTTTTTTCCCTCTTCTCTCCTTCCTTCCTTTCCTTTTCTTTTTTTCCTTCTTTTTTCTTCTCCTTCTTTCTCCTTCTTCCTTTCCTTCCTTTCTCTTTCTCCTCTCCCTCTTTCCTTCTTTTCTCTCTCTTTCTTTTTTCCTCTCTCTTCCTCTCCCTTCTCTTTTTCTTCCCCATCTCCTTCCTCTTCTTCCTCTCCTTTTTTCTCCCTCTTCTTTCTCCTTTCCTTCTCCTTTCTCCTTCTCTTCTTCTCTTCTTTTCTCTTTCCTCTTTTTTTCTTCCTTTTCCTTTCCCTTTCTTCCTTCCTTCTCTCTCTTTCTCTTTTTTTCTTCTTTTCTCCTTCTTTTTCTTCTCTTCTTTCTTTCTCCTTTCTTCTTTTTTCTTCTTCCTTCTTTCCTTTTTCTTCTTTCCTTTTCTCCTTCTCCTTCTTCTTTCTCTTCCTCCTTCTTTCCTTTCTTCTTCCTTTTTCCTTCCTTCCTTCCTTCCTCTTCCTTTTTTCTTTTTTTTTACTTCTTTCTTCCTTCCCTTTCTTCCTCTCTCCCTCTTCTTTCTTCCCTCCTTCCTTTTTTTTTCTCCTTCTTTCTTCCTTCTCTTTTCTTCTCTTTTTCTCCTTTCCTTCTCTTCTTCCTTCCTTTTCCTTTCCTTCCTCTTCTCTTCTTTCTCCTTTTTTTTTCTCTCTTCCTTCCTCCCTTCTTCTTTCTTCTTCTTCCTCTTCTCTCCTTTCCTTCTTCTTCTTCTTTCCTTTTTCCTTCCTTTCCTTCTTCCTTTTTCTTCTTTTTTCTTTCTTCTTTTCTTTCTTCTTCTCTTCCCTTCCTTCCTTCCTTCTTCTTTTCCTTCTTTTTCTTTCTCTTCCTCTCTTTCTTCCTTCCTTCTCTTTCTCTTCCTTCTTTCTTTCTTTTTTCTTCCTTCCTTCTTTCTCCTCTCTTTTTCCTCTCTTCTTCTTCCTTCCTTCTCTTTCTCTCCTTCCTTTTTTCTTCTTCTTCCTTTCTCTTTCCTCTCTCTTTTTTCTTCCTTTCTTTTCTCCCTTCTTTCTTTTTCTTTCTTCTTTTTTCCTTTCTTCCTCTCTTTTCTTTCTTTCTTCTCTTTTCCCTTTTCTTCCTTTCTTCCTTCCTCTCTTTTTCTCCTTCTCTCTTCTCTTCTTTCTTCTTTCTTCCTTCCCTCTCTTCCTTTCTTCCTTCTCTTCTTTTCCTTTTTTTCTCTCTTTCTTCTCTTCCTTCTCTCTTCTTTCTTCTTTTCTCCCTCTTCTTCTTCCTTCCTCCCTTCTCCCTCCTCCTTCTTTTTTCTTCTTTCTCCTTCCTTTTCCTTTCTTCCTTTCTTTTCTTCTTTTCTTCCTTCTTCTTCCTTTCCTTCCTTTCTTTCTTCTTCCTCTCCCCTTCCTTCCTTCTTTCCTTTTTCTTCTTTTCTCCTTCTCTTCCTTCTCTTCTTTTCTCTCCTTCCTTCTTCCTTCTCTTCTCTCCTTCCCTTTTCCTTCTTCTTTCTTTTCTCTCTTCTTTCTTCCTCCCCTTCCCTCCTCTTCTTCCCTTCTTTTTCCTTCCTTCCTTCCTTCTTTCCTTTCTTTTTCTTTCTTTCTCTTCTCTCTTTCTTCCTTCTCCTTCTTTCTTCTTCTTCTTCTTCTTCCTCTTCTTTCTTTCTTTCCTTCCTTCTTCTTCTTTCTTCTTTTTTCCTTCCCTCTTTTTTTTTCCTCTTCTTTCCTTCTCTTTTCCTTCCTTCCCTCTTCTTTCTTTTCTCTCTTTCTTCTTTTTTCTTCTTTCCTCTTTTCTTCTTTCTTCTTTTCTCCTTTCTCTTCCTTTTCTCTTCTCTTCCTTCTCTTCTCTTCCTTTCTTTCTTCTTCTTCTTTCTTCTCCTTTCTTCTTCTCTTTTTCTTTCTCTCTTCTTTTTCCTTCTTCTTTCTTTTTCTCCTTCTTTTTTCTCTCTTCTCCTTCTTCCTTCCTTCCTTTCCTTTCTCTTCTTTCCTCTTCCTTTTCTTCCTTTTTTCTTCTCTTCCTTTCTTCTTCTTTCCTTCTTTTTTCTCTTCCTCTTCTCTCTTCTCTCTCTCCTCTTCTTCTTTTTCTTCTTTCCTCTCCTTTTTTCTTCCTTCCTTTCTTTTCTCTTTTCCTTCCTTTCCTTCCTCCTTTTTTTCTTTTCTTCTCTTCTTCTTTCTTTTCTTTTCCTTTTTTTCTTTCTTCCCTTCTTCTTTCCTTCCCCTTTTCTTCTCTTCCTTTCTTCTTTCTTTTTTTTTCCTTCCTTCCTTTCTTTTTCTTCTTTCCTTCCTTCTTCCTTCTTTTTCTTCCTTTCCTTTTTCTTTCTTCTTCTCTTCTTCTTTTCCTTTTTCCCTCCTTCTTCTCCTTTTCCTTCTCTTTTCTTTCTTCTTCTTTCTTTTCTTCTCTTCCCTTCTTCTTCTTCTTCTTTCTTCTCTCCTTCTTCTTCTCTTTCCCTTTCTTCTTTCTTTCTTTCTTTTTTTTTTCTTCCTTCCTTCTTCTCTTCTCCCTTCTTTTCTCCTTTCCTCTTCTTTCTTTCCCCTCTTTTCCTCTCTCTTCTTTTTTCTCTCCCTTCTCTTCTTCTCTCCTCCTCTCTTCTCTTCCTTCCTTCTTCCTTTCTTTCTTTTTCTTTCCTTTCTTTCTCTCTTCTTTTTCCTTCCTTTTTTCTCCTCTCTTTCTCTTCTCCCTTCTTCTTCTCTTCTTTTCTTCTTTCTTCTCCTTTTTTCTTTTTCTTTCTTCTTGCCAGCTCTCTCTTCTCCTTCTTCTTCTTTCTCTCTTCTCTTCCTTTCCTTTTCTTTCTTCTCTCCTTCTTCCTTTTTTTTCTTCTCCTCCTTCTCCTTCTCTTCTTCTTTCCTTCCTTTTTTCCTCTTTTCCTTTCTTCTTCTTTCTTCTTTTCTCTCCTTCCTTTTTTCTTCTTCTTTCTTTTCTTTCTCCCTTTCCTTCCTTTTCTTCCCTTCCTTCCTTCTTCCTTCTCCTCCTTCTCCTCCTTCTCTTCTTCTTCCCTTCTTTTTCCTTCCCTTTTACTTCTTCCTTCCCTTCTTTTCTTCTTCTTCTTTTTCCTTTTTCTTTCTTCTTTTTTCTTCCTTTTCTTTCCTTTCTTCTCTTCTTTCTTCTTCTTCTCTTTCTCTTCCTCCTCCTCTTCTTCTTTCTTCTTTTCTTCTTTCTCCCTCTTTCTCCTCCTTCTTCTTCCTTCTTTTCCTTCTTTTTTCTTCTTTCCTCCTTCCTTCTTCTTCTTCTTCTTTTTTTTTCTTCTCTCTTCTCCTTTTTTTCCTTCTTCCTTTCTTCTTTCTTTCTTTCTCTTTCTTTTTTCCCTTCTTTCTTCTTCTTCTTCTTCTCTTTCCCCTTCTCTTTCTCTCTTTCCCTCTCCTCTTCCTTTCCTCTCTTTCTCTTTCTTTCTTCCTCTTTCTTCTTTTCTTTTTTCTTCTCTTTTCTTCCTTCTCTCCTTTTTTCCTTCTTTTTTCCTTCCTTCCTCTTTCTTTTTCTTCTTCTTTTTTTTTTCCTCTCTCTCTTTCTCTTTTTCTTTTCTCTTTCTTTTTTCTCTTCTTTTTCTCTTCTTTCCTTCTTTCTTCTTCTTCCTTTTCCTTCCTTCCTTTTTCTTCCTTCTTCCTTCTTTTTTTTCTTCCTTCCTTTTCTTCCTTCCTTTTTTCTTTTCTTTCTTCTTTTTTTTTCTTTTCTTTCCTTCTTCCTTCTCCTTTTTTTCCTTCCCTTTTTTCTTCTCTCCTCTCTCTCTTCTCTTTCTCCTCTCCTTCTCTCTTTTCTTTTTCTTCTCCCTTTCTTCTTCCCTTCTTCTTTTTTCTTCTTCCTTCTCTTCCTTTTCTCCTCTTTCTTTCTTCTTCTTCCCCTTTCCTTTTCTTTCCTTTTTTCTTTCCTTCTCTTCTTCTTTTTTTCCTCTCTCTCTTCTTCCTTCTTTCCTTTTTCCTTCCTTCCTTTCCTTCCTTCTCTTTCCTTTCCTTTCTCCTTTTTTCCTTCTTTCTCTTTCCTTCCTTTTTCCTTTCTCTCTCTTCTTTCTTTTCTCTCTCCTTCTTCTTCCTTCCTTTTTTTCTTCTTCTTTCTTTCCTTTTTCTTCTTTTTTTTCTTTCCTTCCTTCCTTTTCCTTCTCTTTCCTTTTCTTTTTTCTTTTCTTCTTTTCTCCTCTCTCTTCTTCTTTCTTTTTTCTTTTTTTTTCTCTCTTCTTCTTTTTTTTTCTTCTTCTCTTCCTCTTCTTCTTTTCTCTTTTTTCTTTCTTTCTTCTTTTCTTCTCTTCTTTTCTTCTTCTTTCTCTTCTCTTCTTCTCCTTTTCTTTTCTTCTCTTTTCCTTCCTTTCTTTCTTTTTTTTTTTTCTTCCCTCCTCCTCTCCTTTCCCTCCTTCTCTCCTCCTCTCTTCTTCTTCTTCTTTTCTTTTTCTTTTTTTTTCCTTTTTCTCCTTTCCTCTTCCTCCTTTTTTCTTTCCTTTTTCTCTTCTTCCTTTTCCTTCCTTCTTCCTTTTTTCTCTTCTTTCTCTCTTTTTTTCTTCTTTTTTTCCTTTTCTTCCTTTTTTTCTTCTTCTTCCTTTTTTCTCTCTTTCCTTCCCTTTCTTTTTCTTCCTTCCTTCCTTCTCTTTTTCTCTTCTTCTTTTCCTCTTTTTTCTTTTCTCTTCTTTCTTCTTTCCTCCTTTCTTCCTTCCTTTTCTTCCTTCCTTTCTTTCTTTTTCCTTTTTCTTTTTCTTCTTCTTTCTCTCTCTTCTTCCTCTTTCTTTCCTTTCTCTTTTCTCTCTCTCTTCTTCTTCTCTTCCTCTTCCTCCTCTCTTCTTCTTTTTTTTCTTCTTCTTTTTTTCTTCTCTTCTTTTTTTCTCTTTCTTCTCTTTTCTTCCTTTTCCCTTTTTTCCTCCTTCTTCCTCTCTCTCTCTCTTCTTTTTCTTCTCTTTCTTCTTTTCTCCCTTCTTTTTTTTTCTTCTCTCTTCCTTCCTTCTTTCTTCTCTCTTCTTCTTTCTTCTCTTCCTTTCTTCCTTTCTTCTCTCCCTCTCCCCTCTTCCTTCTTTCTTCTCTTTCCTTCTTCTCTCCTTCTTTTCTTTCCTTTCTTTTTTTCCTTCCTTTCTCCTCTTTCCTCTTTTTTCCTTCCTTCTCTTCTTTTTTCTTTCTTCTTTCTTCTCTTCTCTTCCCTTCTCCCTTCTTTCTTTTTTTTCCTTTCTTTCTTCCTTCCTTTCTTTTTCCTTTTTCTTTCTTCTTTTCTCTCTTTTTCTTCTCTTCTCTTTCTCTTCCTTTTCTTTTTCTTCTTCTTCTCTTCTTTCCTTTTCTTTTCTTTCTTTTTTCTTCTCTCCCTTTCTTTCTCTTTTTTTCTTCCTTCTTTTCTTCTTTCCTTTTTCTTCTTTTTCTTTTTCTTCCTTCTTTCTTTTTTTTCTTTCTTTTTTCTCTTCTTCTCTCCTTCTTTCTTCTTCTTCTCTCCTTCTTCCTTTCTTTCTTTCTTCTCCTTCTTTCTTTTTTTCTTCTCTCTCCTTCCTTCTTCCTTCTTTTTTCTCTCTTCTTTTCTTTTTTCTTTTCTTTTTCTTCTTTCTTTCTCTTTCTTTTTTTTCCTTCCTTCTTCCTTCCTTTCTCTTTCTTCTTTCTCTTCTTCTCTCTTCCTTTTTTCTTCCTTTTCCTCTTCCCTTTCTTTTTCTTCTTTCTCCTTTTCTCTTCCTTCTTCTTCTTTCTCTCTTTCTCTCCTTTTCTTTTTCCTTCTTTTCTTTCTTTTCTTCCTTCTTCTTTCTTTCTTTTTTCTTTTTTCTCCCTTCCTTTCTTCTTCTTTCCTCCCTCTCCTTCTCCTTCCTTCTTCTTCTTCTCTTCTTTTCTCTCTCCTTCTTCTTTCTCTTCTTTCTCTTCTTCTTCTCTTTCTTCTTTTCCTTTTTCTCTCCTCTTTTTCCTTCTTCTCTTCCCTTCTTTTTCTTTCTTCTTTTTTTTTTTTTCTTCTCTTCTTTCTTCCTCCTTCTTTTCTCTCCTTCTCTCTTCTTCTCCTTTCTTCCCTTCTTTTTCTTTTTCCTCCTTCTTCCTTTTTCTTTCCTTCTTCTTTCCTTCTTCCTTCCTTCTTCTTCCTTTCTTTCTTCTCTTTCCCTCTTTCTTCCTCTTCCCTCTCTCTTCCTTTCTTCTTTTCCTCTTTTTTCTTTCTTTTCCTTTTTCTTTTTCTTTCTCTTTTCTTCTTCTCCTTTCTTCTTCTTCTTCTTTTCTCTTCTTTCCTTTCTCTCCTTTCTCTCTTTTTCTCTCTTCCCTTTTCCTTTCTTCCTTTCTCCTTCCTTTTTCTTTTTTTTTCTTCTTTTCTTTTTTTTTCTTCTTCTTCCTTCTCCTTTCTTTTTTCTTTTTCTCTCTTTTTTTTTCTCCTTTTTCTCTTTCCTTCCTTCCTTTTCTTCTTTCCTTCCTTCTTCTCCTTCTCCTCCTTCTTCTCTCTTCTCTTCCTTCCTTCCTTTCTTCCTCTTTTTTTTTTCTTCTCCTTTCTTTTCCTCTTCCCTTTCCCCTCTTTTTTCCTTCTTCTTCCCTTCCTTCCTTTTCTCCTTCCTTTTCTTTCTCTTCTTCTTTTCCTTTCTTCTTCCCTTCCTTTTTCTTTCCCTTCTTCTTCTTTCTTTTTTTCTCTCTTTTCCTTTCCTTCTCTCTTCTTCTCTCTCTTCTTCTTCCTTTTCCTTCCTCTCTCTCTTCCTCTCTCTTCTTCTTTCTCTCTTTTCTCTCTTCTCCTTTCCTTTTCTTCTCCCTTTTTTCCTTCCTTTCCTTTTCCTTTCTTTTCTTTTTTCTTCTTCTCCCTCTCTTTCTTCTTCTTTTCTTCTTCCCTTTTCTTCCTCTTTTTCTTCCTCTTCTTCTTCTTCCTTTCCTTTTTTTCTTTTCCTTCCTTTTTTCTCTTTCCTTTTCTCCCTTCCTTCTCTCTTCCTTTCCTTTTCTTCTTCTTCTCTTTCTTCTCCCTTTCTTCCTCCCCTTTCTTTTTCCCTTTCCTTCTCCCTTTCTTTCTTTTCCTTTCTTCTTTTTCTTTTTCCTTTCTTCTTTTTTCTTCTTCTTCTTTTTTTCCTTCTTTCTTTCTTTTCTCTCTCTTCCTTCCTTTTTCTTTCCTTTCCCTTTCTTCCTTTTCTTCCTTCTTTCTCCTCCCTTCTTTCTTCTTCTTTCCTTTTTCCTTCCTTCTCTCTTTCTTCCTTCTTCTCTCTCCTCTTCCTTTTCCCTCTTCCTTTTTCTTCCTCTCCTTTTCCTTTTCTTCTCCTCCCTCTTTTCCTTTCTTTCTTCTTTTTCCTTTCTCTCTCTCTCTTCTTTTCTTCTTCCTTCCCTTCTCTTTTCTTTTTTCCTTTTCTTCTTTTTTCTTCTCTTCTTCTCCTTCTCTTTCCTTCTTTCCTTTTTTTCTTTCTTTTTTCCTTTCCTTCTCTCTTTTTTTTCCTTTCTTTTCTTTCTTTCTCTCTTCTTCTCCTTCTTTTTTTCTTTTTCTCTTCTCTTTCTTTTTCTTCTTTTCTTCCTTCTTTTTCTTTCTTCTTTCCTCTTCTCCTTTTTCTTTCCTTCTTTTCCTTTTCTCTCCTTCTTCTCTTTTTTTTTCTTTTTCTTTTTTTCTTTTTTTTTTCTTTTCTTCTCCTCTCTTTTCTTTCTTTCTTCCTCTCTCTCCTTTCTTTTTCTTTTTTTCTTCTTTTCTTCCCTTTTTCTTTCTCTTCTCTTCTCTTTCTCTTTCTCCTTCTCTTTTTCCTTTCTTCCCCTTCTTTTTTCTTCCTTTTCCCCCTTCTTTCCTTTCTCTTTTTTTTCTTCCTTTCCTTCTTCTTCTTCTCTCTTTCTTTTTTCTTTTTCTCCCTTTCTCTCCTTTTCTCTTTTCTTTTTTTCTTCTCTCTCCTTCCTCCTTTTCTTCTTTCCTTCCTTCCTTTTTCTTTCTTTTCTTTCTTCCTCTTCTTTCTTCTTCCTTTTTCTCTTTTTCTCTTCTCTTTCTTCCTTCTTCTTCTTTCTCCCCCTTCTCTTCTTCTCTCCTTTTCTTTCTTCTCTTCTTTTCCTTTTTCTTCTTCTTCTTCCTTTCTTCTTCTTTTTCCTTCTTCTTCTTTCTCTCTTCTCTTCTTCTTCTCCTTCTTCTTTCTTTCTTTCTTCTTCTTTTCTCTTTTCTTTCTTCTTTTTCTTTTTTTTTTCTTTTTTCTTCCTCTCTCCCTCCTTCTCTTCTTTTTTCTTCTCTCTTTTTCTTTCTTCTTTTTTCTTCTTTTTCTTTTCTCTCTCTCTTCTCTTTCTTTCTTTTTCTTTCTCTTTCTTCTTTTCTTTCTCTTTTCCTTCCTTCTCTCTTCCTCCCTTCTTCCTTCTTCTCTTCCTTCCTTTTTCTCTTTTTCCTTCTTTCTTTTTCTTCTTTTCTTCTTCCTCCTTCTTTCTTTCTCTCTTTCTCTCCTTCTTCTTCTCTTCTTTCCTTTCTCTTCCTCTCTTCTTCTTTCTTCTTTCCTTCCTTTCTTTCTCTTTCTTTTTTCTTTTTCTTTTTCTCCTTCTTCTTCCTTTTTTCTTTCTTCTTCCTTCTTCTTTCTTTTCTTCTCTTCCTTTCTTTCTTTTTCTTCCTTCTTTTCTTCTTTTTCTTTTTTCTTTTCTTCTCTTCTCCTTTTCCTTCTTTCTCCTTCTTCTTCTTTTTTTTCCTTTTTCTCTCTCCTTTCTTCTTTCTCTTCCTTTTTCTTCCTTCCTTTTTTTTTTCTTCTTCTCTTTCTTTCTTTTTCTTTTTCTTTTTCTTTTTTTTTTCTTTCTTTTTTTTTCCTTTCCCTTTTTTTTTCTTTTCTTTTTCTTTTTTTTTCTCTTTCTTTCCTTTTTCTTTTTTCCTTCCCTCTCTTTTTTTCTCCTCTTTTTTTCTTCTTTTTTTTTTTCCTTTTCCTTCTTCTTCCTTCTTCCTTTTCCTTTCTTCCTCTTTTTTTCTTCCTTTTTCTTTTTTTTTTTTTCTTTCTTCTTCTTTTTCTTCTCTTCTTTCTTCCTTTTTTTCTTCTCTTTTCTCTTCCTTTTCTTCCTTTTTCTCTCCTTTTTTTTTCTCTTTCTTCTTCCTCTCTCTTCTTTTTCTTCTTTCTTTTTTCCTCTTTTCTTCTCTTTCTTCTTCCTTTTTTTTTTCTTCTTTTTTCTTTCTTCTTCTTCTTCTTTTTTTTTTCTTTTTCTTCTTCCTTCTTCTCTTCCTTTTCCTTCTTTCTTTCTTTTTCTCTCTTTCCTTTCTTTTTTTTTTTCTTTTTCTTCTTTCTTCCTTTTTTCCTTTTTTTCCTTCTCTCTTTCTTTTCTTCTTCCTTCTTTTTCCTTTCTTCTCTCTCCTTTCTCTTTTCTTCTCTCTTTTTCTTTTCTTTCTTTTTCCTCTCTTCTTTTTTTTTTTTCTCTTCTTTTTTCTTTTTCTTTTTTTTTTTTTCTTCCTTTTCCTCTCTTTCTCTTCTTTCTTTCTCTTTCCTTTTCTTCCTCCTTTCTTTCTTTTTTTTTTTTCCTTTTTTCTTTTCTTTTCTTTTTTTTTTCTTTCTTTCTTTCTTTTCTTCTTCTTTTTTCTTCCTTCTCTTTTTTTCTCCTTTCTTCTCTTCCTTCTTTCTCCTCCTCCCTCTTTTTCTCTTTCTTCTCTTCTCTTCTCTCTCTTCCTCTTCTCTCTTCTTTTCTCTTCCTTCCTTTCTCCTTTTTTCTTTCTTTTCTTCCCTCCTTTCCCTCTCCTTTCTTCTTCTTTCCTTTCTTTTTTCTTTTTTTTCTTCTTCTCTTTCTCTTTTCTTTCTCTCTCTTCTCTTCTTCTCCTTTTCTCCTTCCTTTTTTTCTTTTCTCTTCTTCTCTTCCTTCCTTCTCTTCCTTCCTTCCTCTTCTTTCTCTTTCTCTTTCTTTCCTTTTCCTCTTTCCTTCTTTTCTTTTTTTCTTCTCTTCTTCCCTTCTCTTTTCTCCTTCTTCCTTCTCTCTCTTTCTTTTTTCTTTTTTCTCTTTCTTTTTTTCTCTTCTTTTCCTTCTTCTTTCTTTTTCTCTTTTTTTTTCTTTTTTCTTTTTTTCCTTTCTTTTTTTTCTTTCTCTTTTTCTTTTCTTTCTCCTCTTTTTTTCCTTTCTTTCCTTTCTTCTTTTCCTTTTTTTCCTTCTTCTTTCTTCTCTTTTTTTCTTTTTCTTTTTCTTTCCTTCTCTTCTTCCTCTTCTCTTTTTCTCTTCTTTTCTTTTTTTCTCTTTTTTTTTTTTCTTTTTTTTTTTTCTTTTTTTTCTTTTTTCCCTCTTTTTTTTCTTTTTTTTTCTTTCTTCTTTCTTTTTTTCTTCTTCTTTTTTTTTTTCTTCTTCCTTTTTTTTCTTTTTTTTTCTCCCCTCTTTCTTTTTTTCTTTTTCCTTTTTCTCCTTTTTTTCCTCTTTTTTCTTCTTTCCTTCTTTTTTTTTCCTTCTTTTTTTTCTTCTTCTTCTTCTTTTCCTTCTTTTTTTTTCTTTTTTCCTCCTTTTCTCTCTTTCCCTTTCTTTTTTCTTTTTCTTTTCTTCCTTTTTTCCTTTTTCTTTTCTTCTTTTTTCCTTCCTTTTCTTCTTTCTTTTTCCTTCCTTTTTTTTCTTTTTTTTCCTTTTTTTCTTCCTCTCTCCCTTTCTCTTTTTTTTCTTCTTTTTCTTCTCTTTTTTCTTTTTTTTTTTTCTTCTCTTCTTTCCTTTCTTTCTCTTCCTTCTCTTTTTTTTTTCTTCTTTTCTTCTTTTTTTTCTTCTTCCCCTTCCTTCTTTCTTCTTTTTTTTTTTTCCTTTCTTCTTTCCTTTCCTTTCCTTCTTTTTCTTTTTCCTTCTTCTTTTTTCCTTCTCTTTTTCTTTTCTTTTTTTTTTTCCTTTTTTTCCTTTTCTTTCTTCTTCTTCTTCCTTTCTTCTTCTTTTTTTTCCTTCCTTTTTTTCTTCTTTTCCTTTCTTTCTCTTTTTTTTTCTTCTTCTCCTTCCTTTTCCCTTTCTTTTCCCTCTTTTTCTTCTTTTCTCTCCTTTTTTTCTTTTTTTCTTTTTCCTTTCTTTTTTTTCTCTCTCTTTTCTTTTCTCTTTTCTTTCTTCTCTTTTCCTTCTTTCTTTTCCTTTTCCTTTTCTCTTCTTCTCTTTTTTTTTTTTCTTTTTCTTTTTCCTTTTTTTTTTTCCTTCTTTCTTTCCTTTCCTCTTTTTTCTTTTTCCTTTTCTTTTTTCTTCTTTCTTCTTTTTTTTCCTCTTTTCTCCTTTTTTTTCCTTTCCTTCCTCTCCTTCTTCTTCTTCCTTCCTTCTTCTCCTTTTTTTTCCTTCCTTTTTTTTTTCCTTTTTTTTTTTCCTTCTTCTTCTTTTCTTTCTTCTTCTTTTTCCTCTCTCTTTTTTTTTTCTTTCTTCTTCTCCTCTCTTCTTCTTCTCTTCCTCCTTTTTTTCTTCTTCCTTCTTTTTCTTTTTTTTCTTTCTCTTTTTTCTTTTCCTTTCCTTTCTCTCCTTCCTTTTTTTCTTCCTTTCTTTTTTTTTTTCTTCTTTTCTTCCTTCCTTTTTCTTTTTTTTTTCTCTTTTCTTTCCTTTTTCTCCCTTCTCTCCTTTCCTTCTCCTTTTTTTCTTTTTTCTTTTCTTCTTTCCTTTTCTTTTTTCTTCTTTCTTTTTCTTCTCTTCTTCTCTCCTCTCTTTTCTTCTCTCTTCCTTTCTTTTTTCTCTCCTCTCCTTCCTTTTCTTCCTTTCTTTTTTTTTTTTTTCCTTTCCTTTTTCTTTTTTTTTTCCTTTTTTTCCTTTTTTTTTTTCTTCCTTTTTTTCTTTTTTTCTTTCCTTTCTTTTTCTCTTTTCTCTTCTCTTTTTTCTTCTTCTCTCTCTTTTCTTTTTTTTTTTTTTTTCTTCTTTTTTCTCTCTTTTTTCCCTTTCTTCTTCTTTCTTCTTTTTTTTTTTTCTCTTCTTTTTCTTTCCTTTTTTCTTTTTTTTCTTCTTTTTTTCTTTTCTTCTTCCTTCTTCTTTCTTCTCTTTTTTTTCCTTTCTCTTCTTTTCTCTTCTTTCTTCTTTTTTTTTCCTTCCTTTTTTTTTTCCTTCTTCTCTTCCTTCTTTTCTTTTCTTCCTTTCTTTTTCTCCTTCTTTTCCTTCCTTCCTTCCTTCCTTTCCTTTTTCTTCTTCTTCTTTCTTTCTTCCCTTCTCTTTTCCCCCCTTCCTTTCTTTCTTTCTCTCTTTCTTCTTTTTTTCTCTTCCTTTTCTTTCTTTCTTTTTCCTTCTTCCTTTCTCTTTCTCTTTTTTTCTTTTCTTTTTTTTTTCTTCCTTTCTTCTTTCCTTTTTCCTTTTCTCTTTCCTTCTTCCTTTCCTCCCTTCCTTCTTTCTTTTTTTTTTTTTTTTTTTCTTTTTTTCTTTTTCTTCTCTTTTTTCTTCTCTCTCTTTCTTCCTTTTTTTTTTCTTTTTTCTTCTTCTTCCTTCTTTTTTTCTTTCTTCTCTTCTCTTTTTCTTCTTTTTTTTTTCTTTTTTCTTTTCTTTTTTCTTCTTTCTTCTTCTTCTTTCTTTTTCTCTTTCTTCTTTCTTTTCTCTCTTTTCCTTCCTTCTCTTCTCTTCTCTCTTCCTCTTTTCTTCTTCTTCTCCCCTCCTTTTTTTTCTTCTTCTTTTTCTTTTTTTCTTCTCTTCTTCTTTCTTTCCTTTCTTCTTCCTTCCTTTTTCTTTTCTTTTCTTTTTTCTTTCTTCCTTTTCCTTTCTCTTCCTTCTTTTCCTTTCCTTCTTTTCCTTCTTTTTTTCTTTTTTCTTCTCTCCTTTTCCCTTTTCTTCCTTCTTTTTCTTTTTCTCTCCTTTTCTTCTTCTCTCTCTTTTCTTTCTCTCTCCTTTTCTCTCTCTTCTTTCCTTTTTTTCCTCTTCCTTTCCTTCCTTTTTTTTTTTTTTCCTTTCTCTCTTTCTTTTCTTCTTTTTCTTTCTTCTTCCTTTTTCTTTTTTTTTTTCTTCTTCCTTTTTTTTTTTTCCTTTCTCTTTTTTTTTTCTCTTTCTCTTTTTCTTTTTCTTTTTTTTTCTTCTTTTTCTTCTTCTTTCTTCTTTTTTTTTCTTTCTTTTTTCCTTTTTTCCTTCTTTCCTTTCTTTTTTCTTCTTTCTTCTCCTTTTTCTTTCTTCCTTTTTTTTCCTTCCTTTCTCTTTTTTTTCTTTTTTTTTTCTTTCTTCTCTTTCTTTCTCTTCTTCTCTTCTTCCTTTTTTTTTTTCTTTCTTTCTTCCTTCCTTCTTTCCTTCTTTCCTTTTTCTTTTTTTTCTTCTTTTTCTCTTCTTTCTTCTTTTTTTTTTTCCTTTTTCCTTTTTCTTCCTTTCTTCTCTTTCTTTCTTTTTTTCTTTTTCTTCTTTCTTTCTTTCTTTCTTCCTCTTCCCTTTTCTCTTCTTTCTTTCTCTTTTTTCTTCTTTTTTTTCCTTCCTTTTTTCTCTTTTTTTCTTCTCTTTTTTCTTTCTTTTTCTCTTCTTTTTTTTTTTCCTTTTTCCTTTTTCTTTTTCTTTTTTCCCTCCCTTCTTTCCTTTTTTTCTTTTTTCCTTTCCTTTCTCCTTCTTCTTCCTTCCTTCTCTTCCTTCCTTTTTTCTTTCCTCCTTTCTTTCTTTTTTCTTTCTTTTTTCTCTTTTTTTTTTTTCCTTTTTCCTTTTCTTTTCCTTTTTTTTTTTTTTTTTTTTTTTCCTTCTCTTTCTTCCTTTTCTCTTCCTTCTCTTCCTTTTTTCCTTTTTTTTTCCTTTCTTCTTTCTTTTTCTTTTCTTTTTTTTTCTTCTTCCTTTCCTTCCTTTTTTTTTTCTTCCTTCCTTTCTTTCTTCCTTTTTTTCTTCTCCTTTTCTCTCTTCTTCCTTTTTTTTTTTTTTTTTTTTTCTTTTTTTTTCTTCTTTTTTTTCCTTTTTTTTTTTTCTTTTCTCTTTCTCTTTTCCTTTTTTTCTTTTTTTTTTTTCTCCTTCCTTCTTTTTTTCTCTTTTTTTTTTTCTTCTTCTTTCTTTCCTTTTCTTCTTCTTCTCTTCCTTCTCCTTCTTTTTTTCCATCTTCTTTTTTTTTTCCTTTCTTCCTCTCTTTCTTCTTCTCTTCTCTTCCTTCCTTTCTTCCTTTTTTTTTCCTTCTTTTTTCTTCTTTTTTTCCCCCTTCTTCTTCTTCTTTTTCTTTTTTTTTTTCCTTTCTTCCCTTCTTCTTTCTCTTTTTTCTTTTTTCTTTTTTCCTCTTTTTCTTCTTTCCTTTTCTTTCCCTTCCTTTCTTCTTCCTTCTTTTCCTTCCTTCTTCTTCTTCTCTTTTTTCTCCTTCTTTCTTTTCTTCCCTCTTCTTTTCTTCCTTCTTTCTTTTCTTCCTTTCCTTTCTTCTTTTCCTCCTCTTTTTTCTTTCTTCTTTTTCTTTTTTCTTTCTTCTTTCTTTTTCCTTTTTCTTTCTTCTTTCTTTTTTTTTTTTTTTTTTTTTTTTTTTCCTTTCTTTTTTTTTTTTTTTTTTTCTTCTTTTCTTCCTTCTTTTTTTCTCTTTTCTTTTCTTTCTTCTTCTCTTCTTTTTTCTTTTTTTCTCTTTCTTTTTAGACCTTCTTTCTTTCTTCTTTCCTCCTTTCCTCTCTTTTTTTTCCTTCCTTCCTTCCTTTTTTTTCTCTTCTTCTCTTTTTCCTTTTTTCCTTCTTTTTCTTTTTTCTTTTTTCTTTTCTTTTTTTCTTCCTTTTTTTTTTTTTTTTCTTCCTTTTCTCTTTCCTTTTTTTTTTTTCTCTTTTTCCTTCTTTTTCCTTTTTCTTCCTTTTCTTCTTTCCTTCTTCTTTCTTTCCTTCCTTTTTTTCTTTTTTTTTCTCCTTCTCCTCTTTTTTCTCTCTTTTTTCTTCTTTTCTTTCTTTCTTTTTTTCTTTCTTCTCTTTCTTTCTTCCTTTTTTTCTTCCTTTTTCTTTTTTCTTTTTCTTTCTTCTTCTTTCTTCTTTTTCTTCTTCTCTCTCCCTTTCTTTTCTTTTTTTCTCTTCCTTTTTTTCCTTCCTCTTCCCTTCCTTCCCCTTTCTTTCCCTTTCTCCTTTTTTTCCTTCTTTTTTTCTCCCTTTTTTTTTTTTTCTTTTCTTTCCTTTCTTCCTTCCTTTTTTTTTTTTTTTTCCTTCTCTCCTTCCTTTTCCTTTCCTTTCTTTTTTCCTTTTTCTTCCTTTCTTCCCCTTTTTTTTTTTTTCCCTTTTCTTCTTTTTTCCTTTTCTTTTTTTTCTTCTTCTTTTTTTCTTCTTCTTTTTCTTTCTTCTTTCTTTCCTTCCTTTTCTCCTTTCTCTTTTCTCTTCCTTTTTTTTTTTCTTTTCCTTCTCTTCTTTCCTTTCCTTCTCTTTCCTTCTTCCTTCTCTTCTTCTTTTTTTCTCTTCCTCTTTCTTCTTTCCTTTTTTCCTTCCTTCTTCTTCTTCTTCCTTTCTTTTCTTTTCTTTTTTTTTTTTTCCTTCCTTTCTTCTTTTTTTCTTCTTCTTTTCTCTTCTTTTTCCTCCTTCTTCTTTTTTCTTCTTTCCTTCTTTTTTTCTTTTCCTTTCTCTCCCTTCTCTCTTCCTTCTCTTCCTTTCCTTTCTCTCCTTCTTTTTTTTTTTTTTTCCTTTCTTTTTTTTTCCTTTCCCCTTTCCTTTCTTCCTCTTCTCTTCCTTTTTCTTTTTTCTTTTTTTCTCCTTCTTTCCTTCTCCTCTTCTTCCTCTCTTCTCTTTTTTTTTTTCTTTTTCCTTTCTTCTTTTTTTTTTCTTCTTTTCTCTTTTCTTTCTCTTCCTTTTTTCCTTCTTCCTTTTTTTCTTTCTTTCTCTTCTTTCTCTTCCTTTTTTTCCTTTTTTTTTTTTTCTTTTTTTTTTTTTTTTTTTTCTTCCTTCTTCTTTTTTTTCTTTCCTTCCTTTCTTTTCCTTCTTTCCTCTCCCTTTTCCTTTCTTTTCTTCTTCTCTTCTTTTTTTCTCTTCTCTTTTCTTTTTTTTCCTTCTTTTCTCCCTCTCCTTCCTTCTTCTTCTTCTTCTCTTTTTCTCTTTCCTTTTTCTTTCTTCTCTCCTTTCTTTCTCCTTTTTTTTTTCTTTTTCTTCCTTCTTTCCTTCCTTCCTTTCTTCCTTTTTCTTCTTCTTTTCTCTAATTTTCCTTTCTTCCTTTCTTCCTTCCTTCTTTCTTTTCTTCTTTTCTCTCTCCCTTCTTCTTTTTCTTTTCTTCTTTCTCTTCTTCCTTTTTTTCCTTTCCTTTCTTTCTTTTTTCCCTTCTTCTTTTTTTTTCTTCCTTCTTTTCTCTTTTTTTTTTTTTTCTTTTCTTTTCTTCTCTTTTCTTCTTCTTTCTTTTTTTTCCTTCTTTCTTCTTCCTTTTTCTTCCTTCCTTTTTTTTCTTTTTCTCCTCTTTTTTTTTTTCTTTTTTTCTTTTCTCCTTTTTTCTTTCTTCTTTTTTTTCTCTTCCTTCTTCTTCCTTCCTTCCTTCCTTTTTCCTTTCTCTTCCTTTCCTTTCTTTTTTTTTTTTCCTTCTTCTTCTCTCTTCTTCTCTTCTTCTTTTCTTTTCCTTCCTCTCTCCCCTTTTCTTCTTTCTTCCTTCTCCTTCTTCCTTCCTTCTTTTCTTTTTCCTTTTTTTTTCTTTCCTTCTCTTCTTCTTTTCTTTCTTTCTTCCTTCCCCTTTCTCTTTTTTCCTTTCTTCTTCTTTTCTCTTTTTTTTTTTTTTCTTCCTTTTTTTTCTCTTCCTTCTTTTTTTTTCCTTCCTTCTCTTTTTTTTTCCTTTCTTCTTTTTTCTTTTTCTTCCTTTCTTCCTTCTTTCTCTTTTTCTTCTTTCCTTTCCTTCTCTTTCTTTTCTTTTTCCTTCTTTTTTTCTTTTCTTTTTCTTTTCTTTTTTTTTCTTCTTCCTTCTTTCCTTTTCCCTTTCCCTTCTTCTCTTTCCTTTTTTTTCCTTTTCTTCCTTTCTCTTTCTTCTTTTTTTCTTCTTTCTTTTTCTTTCCTTTTTCCTTCTTTTCCTCCCTTTTTTTTTCTCTTTTTTTTTTTTCTTTCCTTTCTCTCTCTTCCTTCCTTTTTTCTCCTTCTTCTTTTCTTTCTCTTCTCCTTCTCCCTTTCTCTTCTTCCTTCCTTTTTCTTTTCTTTTTTTCTTCTTCCTTCTTTTTTTTTCTTTTTTTCTCTTCCTTTCTTCTTTTTTTTTCTCCTCCTTTTCTTTCCTTTTTCTTTCTTTTTTTTTTTTTTTCTTTTTTTTTTTCTTCTCCTTTTCTTTTCCTCCTCTTTCTTCTTCCTTCCTTTTCTTTTTTTTTTTCCTTCTTTCCTTTTCCTCTTCTTTTCCTTTTCTCCTTCTTCTCTTTCCTTCCTTTTTTTTTCTTTTTCCTTCTTTCTTCTCTTCTTTTTTCTTTCTTTTCTTCCTTTTTTTCTTCTCTCTTCTCCTTTTCTTTTTCCTTTTTTTCCTTCTTCTTTTTTCTTCTTCTCTTCCTTTCTCTTCCTCTCTTTCTTCTTTTCTTTTTCTTCTTCTCCCCTCCCTCTCCCTCTTTCTTTTTTCTCTTCTTTTTTTTTCTTTTCCTTCTTCTTTTTTTTCCTTCCTCTCTCTTTCCTCTTCCTTCCTCCTTTCTTCTTTTCTTTCTTCTTTCTTTCTTCTCTTTTTCTTCCTTTTTTCCTTTTTCTTCCTTCCTTCTTTCTCTTCCTTTCTTTCTTTTCTTTTTCTTTTCTTCCCTCTTTCTTCTTCTCCCTTTTCCTTCCTTCCTGACTTTTCTCTTTCTTTTCCTCTTTTTTTTTCCTTCTTCTTCTTTTTTTCTTCTTTCTTCTTCTCTCTCTTTTCTTCTTTTCTTTTTCCTTCTTTTTTTTTTTTTTTTCCTTCCTTTTCTTTCTTTCCTTCCTTTTTTTTCCTCCTTTCTTCCTCTTCTCCTTTTTTTTTCTCCACTTCCTTCTTTTTTTCTTTCTTCTTCTTTTTTTCTTTTCTCTTCCTTCTTTCCTTCTCTTCTTTTTTTTTTTCTTTTTCTTTTTCTTTTCTTCTTTTTCTCCCTTTTTTTTTTTTTTTTCTCTTTTTTTTCTCTTTCTTCTTCTTCTTTTTCCTTCTTCTTTCTTCCTCTTTCTCCCTTTTTCTCTTCTTTCTTCTTTTTCTTCTTTCCCTCTTTTTCCTTTCTTCTTTTTTCTTAGATCTTCTTCCTTCTCTTCTCTTCTCTTTCTTTTTTTTCCTTTTTTTCCTTTCTTTTTTTTTTTTCTTTTTTTCTTTTCTTTCTTCCTTCTCTTTTCTATCTTTTTCTTCTTTCTTCTTTCTTTCCTTTTTCTTCTCTTCTTCCTTTTTTTTCTTTCTTCTTCTCTTCTTTTTTTCCCTTTCTTCTCTCCTCTCCTCTCTTTTCTTTTTTTTTTTCCTTTCTCTTCTTCCTTTCTTCTTTTTTTTCCTCTCCTCCTCTTCTTTCCCCTTCTTCCTTCCTTTCTTTTTCCTTTTCTTTTTCTTCCTTCCTTTCTCTCTCTCTCCTTCTTCCTTTTTCCCTTTTTTCCTCTTTTTCTTCTTCTTCTTCCTTCTCTTTCCTTTTCTTCTTCCTTCTTCTTCTTCTTCTTTTTCTCTTCCTTCCTTTCCTTTTCCTTCCCTCTTCTTCTTTTTCTTCTCTTCTTTTTCTCTTTTTTCTTTCTTTTTTTTTCTTTCTCTTCTTTCTCTTCTTTTTTCTTTCTCTCTTTCTCTCTTCCTCCTCCTTCTTTTCCCCCTTCTTTCCTTTTTTTTTTCTTTCTTCTCTTCCCCTTTTCTCTCTCTCTACTTCCCTTCTTTCTTTTTCTCTCTCTTCTTCCCTTTTCCTTTTTTTTTTTTTTTTTCCTTCCTTCCTTTTCCTTTCTTCCTCCTTCCCCCTTTCTTCTTTTCCCTTTCCTTCCTTCACTCTTTTCTTCTTTCTTTCTTTCTCTTCTTTTTTTTCCTTTCCTTCTTTCTTTTTCTTCTCTCTCTTTTCTTTTTCTTTTTTTTTTTCTCCTTTTTCTTTTCCTTCCTTTTTTCCTTCCTTCTCCTTCTTTTCTTCTTCTTCCTCTTCTCCCTTTTTTTTTTCTTCTTTTCTTCCTCTCCTTTCTTCTTCTCTTTTCCTTTTCTCTTTCTCCTCTCCTCCTTTTCCTTCTTCCTTTTTCTTCTTCTTTCTTCTTTCTTCCCTCCCTCTTCTCTTTTCTTTCCCTTTTTCTTTTTTTCCTTCCTCTTTTTTCTTCCCTGTTCTCTTCCTTCCTTCTCTCTTTTCCTTCTTTTTCTTCTCCTCCTTCTCTTTTTTTTCTCCTTCTTCTCTTTCTTTCTTCTTCTTTTTTCTTTTCCCTTCCTCCCTCCCCTTCTTCTTTTCCTCTTTTTTTCTTTCCTTCTCTTCTTTTCCCTTTTCTTCTCTTTTTCTCCTTCCTTTCTTCTTTTTCCCTCTTCTCCTCCTCTTTCCCTCTTCTTTTTTCTTTTTTTCTCTTCCTTCTTTTCTTTTTCTTTATTCTTTTCTTCTTTTCCTCACCTTTTTTTCTTCTTTTCCCTTTCTTCCTTCTTTTTTCCTTTTTTCTTTTTCCCTCTCTTTCTTTCTACTCTTCCCTTCCTTCCCTTTCCACTCTTTTTTCTCTTTTAACTTTCTTTTTTTCCTTTTTTTTTTCCCTTCCTTCTTCCTTTTCCTCTTCCTTTTTCTTCCTTCTTTCTTTTTTTTTTCTTTTTTTTTCTTTTCTCTTTTTTTTTTTTTTTCTTTTTTTTTTTCCTTTTTTTTTCTTCCCTTCTTCTTCCTTTTCTTTCCTCCTTTCCTTCTTCTTTCTTTCTTTTTTCTCTTTTTTCCTTCGCTTTTCTTTCTCCTTCCCTCTTTTTTTTTCTTCCTCTTCCTTTCCCTCCTTTTTTTTCCTTTCCCTTTCTTTTCCTTCTTCTTTTTCTTCCTTCTTCTTCTTCCTTCTCTTCTTTTTTATTTTTTCCCTTCCCCTTTCTTTTTTTTCTTTTCTCTTTTTTTTTTCTCCTTTCTTTTCTTCCTTTTTCTCTCCTTTTCTCCTCCTTTTCCTTTCTCCTTCTCTCTTTTTCTTTTTTTCCTTTCTCTCTTCTTCTTCTCTCTTCCTTCTCCTCCTTCCTTCCTCTGCTTCTCTTTTTCTCTCCTCTATTTTTCCCCTCTTTCCTCTTCCCTTTCTCTCCTTTTCTCTCCTTTTTCTTCTCTCTTCCTTTTTCTTCTCCTCCTCTTTTTTCCCCTTCTCTCTTCCTTTTCCTTTCTCTTTCTTTTTTCTTTTCCTTCCCTTCTCTCCTCTTCCTCTGCTCTTTCTTCCCTCTCTTACTTTCCTTTTTCTTCTTTTTTTTCCCTTTCCTCCTTATCTTCTCTTCTTTTCCCCTTCTCCCCTTCTCTACTCCCCCTTTCCCTTCCCTCCTCTCTTCTTCCCTTCTCCTTTCCCTTTCCCCATTCTCTCTTTCCCCTAAAAAAGTCTTCTCCTTCCCCCTTCCTCCTATCTTCCCTTCCTCCTTCCTCCTTTTTCCTTTTCCCTTTCTTTCTTTCTTCCTCTTTCTCCTCTTCCTTTCCCTTTCCCTCTCCCCCCCTTTTCCCAATATTCCCTCTTTCCCTTCTTTCTTTTTTTCTCTCCTTTATCCTCCTTTTTTCCCTTCTTTTTCTTTCTTCCTCCCCTCTTCCCTTTTTCCCCTTCCTCTTTCCTTGCCCTTCCTCTCCTTCCTTCATCTTTCTCTCTTTCCCTCTTCTCTTTCACCTTCCTTTTCCCTTTCCCTCTTCTCTCTTTTCTTTTCCCCTTCTCTCTCCTTCTTTACCTTCTTTCCTTCCCTCCTTCCCCTTCCCTTACTCCCTTCACTCCTTCTTCTTCCTCATTTTCCTTTTCCCACTCGTTTCCCTTCCCCCTCCCCTTTCCCTTCTCTCTCCTCCTCTTCCTCTTTCTCTTCTCCTCCCACTACCCCCTTTTTTTTTTCCCTTTCCCTTTTTTCCCTTTTTTCCTTCCCCTTTCCCTTCCTTTCCCTTTTCCTTTCCCTTT
>CATNWA010004905.1:0-14003 GCA_951230385.1 Staurois parvus
AAAAAAAAAAAAAAAAAAAAAAAAAAAAAAAAAAAAAAAAAAAAAAAAAAAAAAAAAAAAAAAAAAAAAAAAAAAAAAAAAAAAATTTTTTTTTTTTTTTTTTTTTTTTTTTTTTTTTTTTTTTTTTTTTTTTTTTTTTTTTTTTTTTTTTTTTTTTCCCCCCACTGACACCAATGATGGGGCGGGTATTCCTCCCCCACTGACACCAAAGAAGGGGGGCACTATTCCCTCCCACTGGGCCCAATGATGGGGGGCTATTCCTCCCCCTGAACCAAAGATTGGGGGATTAAATTTCCCCCCCACTGACACCAAAGGGTGGGGGACTTTTTCCCCCACTGGGGGGACCCCAAAATGGGACACTATTCCACCCACTGACAAACCCAAAGATGGGGCAAATATTTCCCCCCACTGAAAACCAAAAGTGGGGCACTTAAATTTCCTTTCCCCCTGACACCAATTATGGGGCCTATTTTTCCCCCCACTTGGGCCCAAAGATGGGGCAATATTCCTCCCCCCTTTATACCAATGTTTGGGAACCCCTATTCCCCCCCTGAAAAACCAACAGGGCACTATTCCCCCCACTACACCAATTTATGGGCGTATTTCCCCCCACGACACCAAAGATGGGGGGGCTTTTTTCCTCCCACTGACACCAAAGATGGGGGGCACTATTCCCCCCCACGGGCACCAACATGGGGCACTTTCCTCCCAATGACACCAAAAAGAAGGGGCACTATTTCCCCCCACTGACCCCCAATTTATGGGGCACTTTTTTCCTCCCACTGACACCCAAAGGGGGGCCCCTATATTTTTTCCCCCTGACCCCCAAGAGGGGCACTATTTCCCCCCCTGACAAACCCAAAGATGGAGCACTATTTCCCCCCAAATGACACCCAAAAAAAGGGGCCCCTATTCCCCCCACTGACACCAAAGTGGGGCACTTTCCTTCCCCTGACCCAATGATGGAGCACTATTCCTCCCCCTGACACCAATGTTTGGGTCCCACTGACACACAAAGGATTGGGCATATTCTTGCACTGACACCAATGATGGGACAGCTAATTCCTCCCACTGACACCAATGATGGGGCGCTAAGTCCTCCCACTGACACTCAATGATGTGGCACTATTCCTCCCCCTGATACCATTGATGGTGCACTATTCCCCCCACAGATACCAATGATGGGGCACTATTCACCCCCACGACACTCGAATGATGGGGCACTATTCCTCCTCCCACTGACACCAATGATGGGGCCTACTATTCCCACCCACTTAACCAATGATGGGACATACTATACCACCCACTGAGACCAAGGAACTGAAGGACCAGTCAACAGGCCCTTTATTTGGAAAGTTTGAAGACCCCCGCTATAAACAGGAACGGACCCCGACGCAACAGGTGTATTTCCGGTAAGACCTCCCGTTTCCATGTCTGAACTCAGATCCCGACAACCACCACCGCTGAGTCATACACAACGAGAAAACCATAACTTTGTATTATAAAACAGGAAGTGAACAGCTATTAATCATATCTTTAACACAGACACAAGATATATACACAGGGGCGTGGCAATACACCCAGAACAGGAAACACATCAGCAGAGCCGTCCCATCAGGGGGAAGGGCTGCCTGAAACACACCCCCAACAAGGCATATACCAACAAAACCAACATACATCAAAAACATTATAAGTTTACTCCCAAGAAGACACACAATCGAACAATGGGATGTAACCACAATGGCATTAAACAATGAAAACAACCCCCCACACCAATTTTAGGGACAGGATCAACTCATGTACCGCCTAAACAGTCACAGGTGCACTTACAACATTAGAGGGATATGGGGGAGTCTGAGACAGGGGTCTCCCCCACCTCTCCAAAGGGGACTGTTATTCCATGGGACCCACCAACCCAAAGGCTGAGATGTGTCTCGAGCGTTCCATGGCGTCCCCCCCACACCCAAATTGAGCTGTGTCTCCATTGGGCCCACACACCCAAACGTGAGCTGTGTTCCATGGGACCCCCACCAAAGTGAGCTGTGTTCCATGGGCACCCACCCAAGTGAGCCTGTGTTCCATTGAGGCCTCCCACCCACCCAAAGTTGAGCTGTGTTCCAATGGGCTCCACCGCAACACCAACGTGAGAAACTGTGTTTTCCATGGGCCCCCCACCTACCAAAGTGAGCTGGTGTCACCATGGGCCCCCACACCCTAATAAGTGAGCTGTTGTTCCATGGGCCCCGACCCAAAGCTGAGCGGTGTCTCACATGGGACCCCCACACAAAGTGAGTGGTGTATTCCTCTGGGCCCCCCCACCACCCAAACAGTGAAGCCTGTGTTGCTCATGGCCCCCCCCACCCAAAGTGACAGCTGTGTTCCATAGGGCCCCCCACCCAAAGTGAGCTCTGTTCCCATGGGCCCCACTCACCCAAACTGTGAGATGTGTTTCCATGGGCCACTCCTCACCCCAAAGTAGAGCTTGTGTTTCCCAAGGGCCCCCCACCCCACAATCCACCCCCGTCACACCCGCTATAAAGGATACCAAGGGAGAGTATGGTAGATGTACCCAAGATCGTCCACCAACCATGGTGACGGTCAGAGGAAGGGACACCATGTGGGCTTGCATCAGACTTGGGATTGAGGCACCTCGATGATAGGCCTCTGGGGTGAGTTACCGGTCACATCTGGAGGAACGGTGGGATGACAGGGAGTTTCCACACACCCGGGAGCAAATGGAAGCTGGTTATCAGCAGAGCGTCCTGATGGTAGGGTGCGATGGAGGTACGGTGTAGGTGGGACAGGACTACACGTGGGGAGTAGCGGTGGCACACAAGGCTTTTATTGAGGGATTTTGGGACACTATGATCGCGGGCCAGCGAGAGGTTAAGTCCAGGAGTAACTCAGCGGCACAGGGCGAGATCGCTTGAAGGAAGGGGCACTCAGCAGCCAGGAGGGCTATGCATGGGCTCTCAGCGACAGGGGCAGGCTTGCAGGGACACTCAGGCAGCAGGCAGGTTTGCTTGGCGGCAGCTCTGCAGCAGCCAGGTTTGCAGGGGCCACTCAGCCGGGCAGGCAGGTGTATGCTAGGGGTCTGTGGGCTGTAGGGTCTGGCTGCCGCAACAGAAGGAACTCTCACACAGCATACTAAGCTGTCCACGATACCTGTGAGGGGACAGAAGCGCTTTGTTTGGTGTCCATGATTCTGTCTTTTATTTGCTTGGAGACAGGGACGTTGGTTGGCCAGCGGCATCGGCAGCCCCAATGTGTCGGGGTTTACGGGGCAAGAAGCACCTCTCAGGTCCGGCCACGCACAGGAAGCGCAGGCCTTTGTCTCTGGCGGGCGCGAGAGCGCGGGAAACTCGGGTGCCATCGCTGTGCCTGCCGAGACACATGGGGAAGTTGGTGGCTCGCTGGAGACACACAGCGGAAGGCTTGGCAACCTGTGGGGGAATCCATATGCAGGCTCAGCGGGTTGGCAGATCACCTCCACTTGCCCGGCTGAGGAGAGGGTCGCGAATCCTCACTGCACGGGGGCAGATTCACTGGTGCCGCGGCACACCACTTTGTGAGGGCTATGTGAGCGGGCGCATGGACACTGTCAATGGGGAAACATGGCGGAAGGGAGGGGCGAAATGAGAATAAAGAAGGGGGGGACTGTGACAGCCCACTCCCCCTTTTATTTTTACAAGTTGCCAACAAGGAGACCCTCAGTGGGTCTCTCCTTGGAGGCAACTTGTGTGGTGGTAAAGCTCACCTACTGAGGGTCCCTGCTGCCGGGATAAAGCCCCATCCGCATTTTGGTTGTTGGCTTCCCCATCTATACTGAATGGGTAAACTGTAAGGTTGGAGGGCGAGGTTCTATCTCAGGAGGCGCCCGTTATCTCCGGAAACTTCTATTCAGACCATGTGAGGTGGTTTGGTTATCAGTGATGATGGTGAATCCTCGGCCATACAGGAAGTATGACACGTAACATGTGAATGAAGTAACATTGCCGCCGCATTGACATAAATGTACAGATTTGAGTAGATAAGAATGTGACCAGTAGCAATATGTAATCGTAACTGGAGGACATTACATTGTCATTAAAGATGTATATTCAGTCAGAGGTAACTCCTCAGACACAGAGGCATCAATTAGGCTCGAAAAGCCCGGCTTCCTGGATGTGAACACCTTTGTGTTAATAAGTTTCACTTCTGGTGAAACCGTTAAAGGAAGTGGCTCCAGACATTTCCGGCTTCATGACCGCAGGGAGCTAAAATGTATATCCATCCCCCCCTATCAAAAGAAGTATGTTCATTCATCTCTCATCTCTCATAAAAGCGTACAATACTAGTATGCAGAGAGATGAACATACTTCCTTCTTGTAGGGCGCCTCTAGTAGGCTAATCTGCATATAAAAAATTATATTTGGTGGATTAGGCGGAAGGCCAGGAAAATGATGAAATGGATAGGTGGCGCTGGATGGTGAAATGTTGGATGGTGATAGGTACTGTCTCGATCGGACCTGATGCGCTGGTGTCGGAAATCCAATCCCTTCTTGGTTGTTTCAAGCCGGTTTTATCCCGAATGAACCTTGGGCTGTCAGACACCCAGAACATCCTGTGGCGGGGACAGGGACACCCCCCATGGTCAATTGTGCGAGGGCTAATAAAAATGTCCCCAGCATACATCTCATATGGCCCCATAAAAAGGCGTACCACGGCGTGCATTGGACATTTGAGATTCGTCTGGAGCCGGTTCCATCGACCAACGGATTGCTGACTCACTCTGACTTGCTCCAGTCGCAGGATAGATCTCGGTAAAAGTTTTATTCTGTTTATTCCCTTTTATTTTATAGTGAAGTCATTTGTGTGTCTTCCTTGTATTTCTTCTGTTTCTGTAACTTTTTATATTTTGTACATATTTAATGCCCCGTCCCACTTTCAGAAATGAAATCTTAAAATTAAATTAGGTGACTTCTTTTATTTAAGCTCGGGCTCATATCTCCGGAGAGACTAGAATGGGAGAGATTAGATTGTAATTGTATTTTAGTGCCTTAAACGCTCTCTCAAGCTCATTGCCAATCTGATATCAATTGCTCTTGTGTGGGCAGATTGTATGAAGATTGTAAAAGGTAACAGATCGGCCAGACGGAGGATCTGTGTGTGTGGGGTGACCCAGCAGACCGATATGCGGATAAAATGTTGGTGGTGGCAGTCTACCATTTTGCTGGTGTTCCTGGTGTTGGGGGGTGGAGGATCAGTGGAAGTGGTGATAGCTACCGGGGTTTCAAGCTGTAGGTAGCTGGAGTGTACTCTGAGAAGGGGTGTGATTACTAAGCTGCTCCTCAACTCTAATCAGTGCACCATATTGTATGTAATATTTTGTATCTGCCAGTTGGTGATCGACCAGGTGGATTGGAGTGGAGTCTCCCTCTGGTGGGTGTGCAAGGTAGTGCGGAGCCTGTGAAGGATATCCACGGCTGAATCTTATATACGGTTTTTATATATTCAAAAGTTAAGTCCCCTTTATTCCCTCGTAACCCCCATCAGGCCGCACTTGCGCGCCTACGGTTAGCTTAGTCGCTGATGGGCGTGGCGTGTGGAGGGAACACGTGTTGGCTTTTTCAATGGTGGTGTAGGCGACCTCCCTGTCCATAAGTTTCCGCCGATTAAGGCCAATAGGGGTGTTCCTCTCCAGCCTCGTTCACTTGGCTAAGGAGGGCCCCCCAAGGCTTTTAGGGGAAAGGGACCTTTTTGGCCCCAAAAAACCCCGCTTTTTGCTTTCCGGGGGCGGCCAGAACATTTTGCTTGAAAGGGGGGTTTTTTGGGGGGTCAGGAAAGCAGTCAAAAAGGCCCGGGGGTTTCCAGTTCACCATTTTAGGGCTTTTTTTTTTCCGGTTTAAGTCGGTGGGGGCTAAATTTTGGCATTTCCCATGCCGAGAAAACATTATTTTGTTTTCGGGGGTCTGAGGGCTGTCCCAGTAAAGGATGGTTTGGATTTTGGGTGGGTTCGGGTTTCAGCTTCCCCACCCCTTCTGGGCCTGGGGCCTTTTTGCACCTAAACCATTCCCAGCTACACTTGCCCGGGTTTCTTTTTAGCCCGGGCCCCCATATGGGGCCCAAAGGGGGGTCCCCACCATTAGGAGGGCCCTCCCATTTCACTAAAGATGGCAATGTCCGTCTATAAGTAGGACAAGAGAATCCCTGGCATCCTCCACCACCCAGCCTGGTCTACCCACCTCGCATTTATCATCATTATTATTATTAATTAAACCTTGCCAAAACCGACTCCTAGTCTTCCCCCCCCCCCACCCCACAACCCCCCCCACCCTCTCCATCACAACCAACAACCAAGCCACCATCACCCACCACCCGCAAGCTAAACGTACTGGGTTCATTCATAGACTCCAATCATGTCCTTCCAACCCCAGATCCAATCGCTGGCAAACCTGTGCAGACTCCCGCCTCCGCAACAATGCAGACTCCACCTCCCCAACATGCAGACTCCGCCTCCCTCCGCAACATGCAGACACCCGGCTCCGCAACATGCCAGACCCCGCATTCCGCAACAAAGCAGACTCCCACCTCCGCAACATGCAGTACTCCGCCTTCCGCAACCACTCTCGAGACCATGCAGACTCCTCACCTCCAAAACATTGCAGACTCCACCTCTCGCCAACATCAGACTCCCGCCTCACTGCAACATGCAGACTCCTGCCTCCGCAACAATCTCCCAAAATACGCAACAGTTCTAACCCCAGAGAAACCACTAAACAGTCTCATTCCACTCCACCACATCATAATCACGACTCGACTTTACTGCAACAGACTCCCTCCACACTGGCCTGCCCTCGCATCACTGGCTATCCCCGCTTCAGTCCACAGATAGCTGCCGACTCATCCACCTTTTCAACCGCTCCATCACGCCACCCCTCCTCGTGCCAATCCCTACCACTGTGCCTCCACTCAGTGTCCTCCCACCCCCCTCCTGCCAATACCCTCCACGGACTCCCCAACAGTGTCCTCCACCCCTCTCTGAACCCCCCCCGTCCCAACCCCTGCCCCTCCACCCTCAGTGGTCCTCACCCACCCCCCTCCTGCCAATCCCTCCACTGGCCTCCACCTCAGTGTCCTCCACCCCTCTCTGCCAATCCCTCCACGCCCTCCATCACAGTGTCGCCTCCCACCCCCGTCCACTGCCATCCCCTCCACTGGCCTCTCCCACTCAGTGTTCCTCCATCCCCCTCTGCCAACCCTCCACTCCACTGGGCCTCCACCCAGTGTCCTCCCACCCCCCTCTTCTGCCCAATCCCTCCACTGGCCTCCACTCAGTGTCCTCCACCCCCCACTGCCATCCCGTCCACTGGCCTCCACTCAGTGTCCTCCACCCCCCTCTGCCAATCCCTCCACTGGCCCTGGCCTCCACTCAGTGTCCCCTAGCCCCCCTCTGCTCATTCCCTCCCCTCCACATCCTCCGCACCCCCCCCCTCTGCCAATCCCATCCACTGGCCTCCACTCAGATGTCCTCCACCCTTCTCTGCCAATTCCCTCCCTGGCCCCACTCAGTGTCCTCCACCCCCCTCCTGCCAAATCCCTCCACTGACACTCCCCTCAGTGTCATACCGTCCCCCACCCCCCTCGTGCCAATCCCTGTCTCCCCCACTGGCCTCCACTCAGTGTCCCTCCACCCCCCTCTGCCAATCCCTCCACTGGCCATCCCTCAGTGTCCTCCACCCCCCTCGGGTCCAACCCCCCCCCCACTCCCCCCCAAATCCTCCACCCCCCCCGGGGCCAACCCCTCCACGGGCCTCCACTCAGGTCCTCCACCCCCCCCTTAAATGCCTCCATTTGGCCCCCCTTTCAGTTCCTCCACCCCCCCTTCTTTCCCCCCTCCACGGGCCCTTTCCCTTTAAAGTTCCTCCACCCCCCCTCTGCCAATCCCTCCCTGGCCCCTTTTCGGGCCTCCACCCCTCCTGCCAACCCCTCCACGGCCCCCACTCTTGTCCCCCCCCCCCTCTTTTTCCCTCCACTGGCCTCCATTCAGGCCTCCACCCCTCTCTCCCAATCCCTCCACTCCCCATTCGTTCCTCCCAACCCCCCCCTTTTAAAATTTCCCTCCCACTGGCCCCTTTCGTTCCCCCAAACCCCTCCTCCCAAAATCCCTCCACGGGCCTCCACTCATGTCCTCCCCCCCCGTCTTTCCCCCTCCACTGCCTCCATTTAAGTGCCCCTCCACCCCCCCTCTTTTCATTCCCCCCAAATTTGGCCCCACTCATTTCCCCCAAACCCCCCGGGGGTTCTTTCCCTCCACGGGCCCCCACACCATGTCCTCCACCCCCCTCGGTCTTTCCCCTTTCCACGGGCCCCTCCTTTCGTGTCCTCCACCCCCCCTGCCAATCCTCCACCCCCCCCTTTTCCCCAAGGCCTCCACCCCCCTCTGCAAATTCCCCCACGGGGCCTCCCATTCATTGCCCCTCCCACCCCCCTCTGCCCTTTCCCTTCCACGGCCACCATTCAGTGTCCTCCCCCCCCCTCTCCCAATCCCCCCCACTGGCCCCATTTCATGCCCTCCACCCCCCCTTTTTCCCAAATTTTCCCCCCCACGGGCTTCCGATTGCCCCAACGTTTAATTTTAAAAATTTAATTAACACTGACTTACAAAGCTGTTCAAAAAACTCTGCCCCAAAACTACATCAAAAAGATCTAAAACCTTTTTACCCCCCCAAAAGGCCAAAAAACTTCAACTCCTCCACCTAACCCCGTCCTCTCCTCCAACTCCTTCCTACCCCAAATCCCCCCCACCCAACCCACCCAGCCACATCCTCCTGGGTTGACCACCATCCCCTCCCACCTAGATTGTAAGCTCCCAAGGATCAGGGCCCTCGCACGACCCTCGTGTATTGTAATTGTTAACTGTATTGTCTCATGTTTCTGTCCCCCCTATAAATGTACAGCGCTGAGCAAACCTCTGCCGCTAGTATACATTGGGGGATGGAAAGTTTGGGCACCCCAGCTACAAATGTGTATTAAAGTGCATAAAAGTATGGGCCCCTCAGAGTTTAATAACTTGTACTGCCCCCTTTTGGGCAAGTATCACCCTTGAAAAACCTTTTTTTTTTTGGGTCCCAGCCAAGAGCTTTCTTTTTTTTTTTTTTGGGGTACTTTCCCTTCCCAAAAAAAGTTTTTCCAGTTCTTTAGATTTCGGGGCGGTCTGTCCGAAAGGGTCCTTTGGGCTACCAATTTTTCAAGGTTGGGTCAGGAGATTGTGAAGGCCATGGAAAAACCCTTTAGTTTACGCCTCTTGAGGAAACCCCCCCGGGGTTTTCCCCATTTTTTTAAATCTTTTCCAAAATTGGGAAACCTTCCCTCTTTTAACTTCAGCTTTTAAACCAGTTTGGCATAAAGTTCCCCATCCAAAATTTGCTAGTTTTTAATTAAATTCCTTTTCCTTCTAACTGGTAAATTTTCCCCCCTGGGCCATTTGGCTCCCAACAAAACCCCAAACAGGAGGGTTTTCCCAACCCCAGGTTTTCACGTTGGACAAAAGGTTCTTTTATTCAATTCGTGCCCCCCTTAACCCAAAATTTTTTCCTTGCTAAAACCCGGGCCCCAAAAAGTTAAATTTTTTCCCCCTTTTTTCTTTCGCCACAGAACCCTTTTTTCCCAAAAAATCCATCATTCTTGTCTTAGGTTTTTTTTGAAAATTTCAAACGATGTTTTTTGGGGTGAAAAATTTAAAAGGGGTTTTCCCCTTCGATTGCCCCTTTTCCAAAAAGGACCATATTTTTTTAACAAGTATCCTTTTTTAGGGGAAAAAGTGCCCCCCCCTTTTTCCAAAGTGTCTCCAGATCTTTCTGGGGGGATCGTGCCGTCAAACGGGATTGGAATTTTTTTTTCTCACAATCCGCAAAGCTTTTTCTTTTCTGATATTTTTTTTGGGTCTTCCAGATCTTGCTTTAACTTCCCCCTGTTCCGATGACGCCATTTCTTAATGACATTCCGAACAAAAAGGAAATTGACATCTGAAAACCTTTGAAACTTCCTATAGCCTCTCCACTTTTTTAGCTTTAACTATTTCATTTGGTTTTTCTAAAAAAACTGGGTTAGAAAACCCATGGGGCTGATTGTTTTGGGCAAGGGGTCAAGGAAAAGTCGGGGCATTTTTAAAAAATTTGAGTTTGACAAACACCTGGGCCTTTCCCCAAAGATGATTGGGGAACAACCAGACACGGGAAGGGCTCACTTTTGGGGGGCATTTCAGGGGATAAATTTTGCAGGGGGCCCAAAATTTTGCCAAAAGCCATTTTTTTTTTCTTTTTATTTTTAAAAATGGAAAATGATGGAAAAAAATCTAACTTTTTTTTACAAATTATAAAATGTCTTTAACGGGGGTTTTATCCTTTTGGGGATTTTCCAAACTTTCCCTTGGGTTCTTTAAGGCACATTTAAATTCACTTTTTTTGCTTGGGGGGGGGCCCAAAATTTCCACCCCAAAAGGGAAATCCTTTTTAATAATAAAAAAGTTCATTCCCCTGGGGGCTGGGGTAATGAAGGCGGAGCATTTTAACCCCCCCCCTAAGGGGAAAAGTCCGGGAGCCCTTAAAAAAGGGCCAGGGTGCCCGAGTTAAATTTGGGGCCCCCTAAATTTGAATTTCCCGTAGTTTTGTCTATGCGGGCATGGGTTTAAACGGGCTAACATGTAAATCATTTAGTTTGGGCCCGCATCTTGCAGATTTGGGGCTCCCGCCCCTTTTTAAAGGGACTAGCCCAAATGAGAAGCCCAGGCTGCGGGGGGCCCAAAAGAAACCCAGCTGGGGCATTTTTCCCAGAAACTCTGCTCGGGTTGGGCCCTCTTTACAAAAACCCGGGACTCTGTAGGGGGGCCCGCGGGGGGGTTTTTTTCCGTGGGCCTTAAAAGGTGAAGGGCAAAACCATCTGTCCCAGGGCTGCCGAGAATGCGACTTTCCCGGGTTTTTTAGTATGGCCCGCACCCGGGCTTTTTGCTGGGAGCTCACAGGGCCCTTTTGGGAATTTGGTCAAGGGAGTGGGGGGTTCGGGGTTTCGGGGGTGGGGTAGGGTTTCCCCTCATCTTCCTTCCCCGGGGGGGTGGGGCAGATGGGCCCTTGGGGAAAGGGGCCCCGTCATGGCCCCCTCCCCGGTGTGCGAGCGGGTTTTGGGGGGGGACTATCTTTAAACTTTCGGCCCCCCGGTTGAACTCCCGCCCCCGGGCCCTCGGTCATAACCCAAAACCCTTCTTTTCCCTGCTGAACCGCTTTTAGGGAGCTTTGGCTACCCGGGAGCAATTCCGGGGCACCGCTCTTTAAAGTTCCAAACATAAAGAAATGGGGGCCCCCCTTTCCCACATTCCCTTTCCCCCCCGGGGCCCCCGTAGTAGGGCAGGGACCTCCCAAAAATTTTTTCCCTATAAATTTCCCCCCGCACTCCCCTTTTGGGCCAGCATCCACCTGGGGTCTAAAATCGGGTCGATTTGGGGCAAGGCCCAGCCCCTTTAAAAATTTTTTCCCATCCCCGGTCCAAGGGATTTTGGTCAGGGTTTGGGGGCACTCACCGGATCCAAGGGGGGGGGGGTCCCCGGGGCCTTTTTAGCTGGAAGACCTTGACTGGCTTGGGGGCTGGGCACAGCCCCGACATACTGGCACCGGGGAACTCCTCAGACATTTCCAAACAGGGCCCCTCAAAACAGGGGCGGGCAGCCCAAATCATTGGGGGCCCCCCCAAAAGGGGGTCGGGGCCCCGTGTCCCCCTTTCCCCAAATCAAAAAAACCCCATGAAAAAAAGGGCCAGGGGGATCTCTTTGGGGGCCCCCAAATAACCCCCCCTAATGGGCCCTCGGGGCCCTGCCCCGATTTCCAAAAGGCAGCCACCCCCGGCGGGGGGCCCCCTCATAAAATCCAGTCTGGGAGGGCCCCCTTCTCCCCAAATCCCCTATTTGAAGGGGTTTCTGAAGCCCTGGGAATGTTTTGCCTGGCACCCCCCTGCCCCGCTCGAAGGAGAAACCCCCTGGGCCCGGGGTTTTATGGCTTCCCGGGTTTTAAAACCCCAACCAGGATTTTAACTACGATGGTGAGAAAGGCCCCGGTGTCTCGGAAACCCATGGTACTTTTGCCCATCGATCTTGACCGCTTGCATTTGTCGGTGCCCTCTGCTCAGGTAGGAAGCGACAAGTGGGTGGACACTGTAGACTCCCCAGGTGTGACTGCCTTCGTGCGGTCACCCAACTCGCTGGGATGGTGGTGGGAAGGTGGCTCCTGTCTCTGGGGGGTAGCTTGATGTATGTTGATCGGCGGGTGGGGCCGGGTCCTGTACAGCCTGCCTGGATGTGCCCTGTCCAGGTTGCAACACCCATACCACTGATGGTCCAGGGGTGGCCCCCGATGCCTAGGGGCCAAAAAAATAGGTAGGCATTGGACTGGGCATGAGGTGCCTCCCCCCCTGAAAGGGTGGGTGGACCAAGGAGTGGTCGGCTGGCGGGTTTCTGAGCCTCAGGCGGTTCAGTCACCCGTTTCTTCCAGTGGGGGCTTGATGGTGAAGACCACCAAAAAAAAAACCCCCCCCCATAATATAAAATATAATAAATAATTCCACCCCACTCTCCCAGTGAAAATTGCAATGAACAACATCAATCGGTGAAGTGAACGCTCCGTGAACACCCGTCACACTAGCGGGAATGTAGGCAATTACCTCTTGGGAGTTAACAACAAGCATCTCCGGGTAAGTATTAGTATTCACATGGTCAGCCTCCATCCTCCATGCAGATAGGAAACTTCCGAGTCTTCCCCAAATCCCTCCATGAAGGAAAACAGGAGTACCCATATAGTAGATGGATGAGGTATAGAAAGCAATGAAATGAAACGCGTACATCAGGGGTGACTTAAATCATTCAGACCAATTCCTAGCAGTTGTAAGGCAAAATCCACGTTCTCCAAAACTCAAAATGGCCGCGGCCGCTACTTCCTTCACGGTTTTGGCGCCAGATGTGACGTCTCCGACGCATTCGTCACTTCCGGACTTCTCCTCGCCACTCACTTATTTCCAAATTTTATAACAAAAACTAAGCAACAAACTTTTTTTTTCAATTTTTTTGGTTTTTTTTTTCTTTTTGACCCCCCCCCCCCCCCCCCAGTGATTTAAAAACCACCAAAATTTTAAAACTCTACGTCACAAAAAATATAAAAAATTTTGTACGGGTACAGATTGCAGAACGCGCTTGTCATTCAAATGTACACGCTGAAAGCTGGAAATTTGGGGCCTGGGGGGAAGGGGGAAATGCCCATAGGCAAAGGGAGGAGAAGTGCCCGAGGGAGAAGGGGGTAAAAGTGCCCGGGGGCAGGAAGGGAAAAAGTGCCCTTACAGGAAGGGGGGAGAAATTCCGTAGGGAGGGAAGGGGGGGAAAGTGCCCGGGGGCAGAATGGGTGAATGCCCGGTAAAGGAAGGGGTAGAATCCCGGGGGCAGAAGGGGGTAGAATCCCTGTAGGGAGAAGGGGTAGAAGTGCCTGTAGGCAGGGAAGGGGGGGAGAAGTTCCGGGCAGGAAGGGGTAGAAGGCCCTTTAGGCAGAAGGGGGTAAAATTTCCCTTAGGGAGGAAGGGGGGAGAATGGGTCCGGGGCAGAAGGGGGAGAAGTGCCCTGTGTAGGAAGGGGGGGACAGTGTCCCGGGAGGGAGGAAGGGGGGGAAAGGGGTTGAGGCAGGGAAAGGGGGTAAATCCCGGGGAGGGGGAAGGGGGTAAAGTGCCCGGAGGGAAGAAGGGGGGAAATGTCCGGGGCAGAAGGGGGGAAATGCCCGTAGCGGAAGGGGGGAGAAGTGCCCCGAGGCAGGAAGGGAAAGTGTCCGGGCGAAGGGGGGAGAAGTGCCCTGTAGCAGAAGGGGTAGAAGGCCCTGAGGGAGGAAGGGGTAGAAGTGTCCGGGGGGCAAAAGGGGGGGTAGAAGTGCCCTTTGGTAGGAAGGGGTACATGTCCGGAGCAAAAAGGGGGAAATGCCTGTAGGGAGGGGGGGTAGAAG
>CATNWA010004906.1:0-15861 GCA_951230385.1 Staurois parvus
TCATATTATCAGGCGAATCCCACCCAAACCCAGATTCAGAAATTTGGGGAACCAAAAATAAATAAAGTCGGGGCTCGGAACCGCCACCCCCCCAACTCCTTACCATTTTGCAAGTAAAACAATTTTATCCAGCAGCCTTTTTTTTTCCAAATCACTCCTAAACGGTTCTATACTTTTAAACCCATTTCTTGGGAATCCATGTGGAGAATTATGAAAAATAAAAAGAAGTGGGGGCCAAATCATTTAAATTTAAAATTTTGACCCTACCCACCACGACAGAGGAGTTTTCCCCAAACTGTTACCCTTCAATTTCTGTGATGGATTGAGGAAAAAAATTTAAGAAAATTACTGCGTAGATCGGAGAGACAACCCCCAAAATCAAAATGTAACCCCACTTGGATGTGTTGGCACAGGCGGGGAGGGGGAGTTCTACGGATCCAGGGGCATCAACACTGATTTATCCAATTAAAATTTTAAAAAGCATCCCCCAAAAGCTTTCAAAAAGGGACATAACAGCATCTAAGATGGGAATTCCCCCAAATATAACAGTGTGTCATAAGGGGATATCTTTTCCGAAAGAACACCCTTTAAAACCGCATTTGGGAGATTGCCGCACCAAAATCGCTAAAGGTTTTAATCCCAAAAAGCGAAAAAAGGGGCGAGAGAGGACAGCCTGTTTCTTTCCCCCTCTGCAGCCTGAAAGAATATACAAATCCCCTTAACCCGGATTCGGGCACTAGGGGTCACATGGGAAAAGGCGCCCCCATAATGAACTGGAAACCCAAACCCAAATCTAGACATACTTCCCATAGATAAAGGGCCCTTCCACCTATCAAATGTCTTGGCCGCATCCAAAGACAAAAATTTCCCCCCCCCCGAATTGTCCACCAGAACTTTCAATTCAAATAAAGTCACTTCACAATAAGGTCTCTCCCCCCTTATTAATTTTTTTCCTTTAATCTCATACTTAAAACCCTTGTGCCCAAAAGAAGTACAACCTTTAATTTAAATTTCCTTACGTTCTTTTGCCAAATTTTCTCAAATTCAATCAATCATTTCCCCCCCCGTCATCCGCCCAAAAATTCCCAAATTTAATTTAAAGCCTTTCCCCCCCTGCAATAAGCATTTCCCAAATAGAGAAGAGCGAAGAAAGAAAAATTTATTTGACTGATTTGGGGAATTCGGGACAATATTCGATTCGATCGAAAAATTCGCTGTGAATTTTAAATTAAAAAGGGTTTTTTCAGGCTTCAGAAGACTTAATATTAGTGCAAACACTGTCCCTTTTAAATTTTAAAATTTCCCCTTTGGGAAATCTCTGGGGAAGAGAAATAATACTGCCCTGTCAGAATGACATGCAGAGAGGGGCCGTCGATCTTAGAATCACGGGCAACATTCACTCCTTTGGCCAGCCCACGAGGCCAAAACCATTTTTTTTGGACCCCACAGTGGGGCGGGGGGGAGGCAGCAGCAATGGGAGGCCATACAGCAACCTATGAAAAAAAAGGAAACCCCCAGCAGGAGCGTGAGGAGACCGAAAGTGGCACATGGCAGAGGGGGGGCAAGGGGAGGCGGTACAGGGACCCGGCACACGGGGGCCCAGAAAGCCGTGCCAGGCGGTAGGGGGGCCCAGGGCCGATAGGGGGCTTGGGGGCACCAGGGAAAGGGCCCTTAATCCCCCACAAACCATAAACAAAATGGACAACCGCGGGATTGGAGGAGTTTTTCAAAGGGGCACATGGCAGAGGGAAGCAATGGGGGGCCGTACAGGGACCCAGGTCACCTTTTTGGGCTCAGCAGCAGCTGACCGGGAGGTACGGGGCCAGGGTTCGATATGGGGCCGGGCGGCACCTAGGGAAAAGGCCGCAAATTTCCTCCCAGCAACCAAATGACAAAAGGACAACCGCAGGATGGGGGAGATTTCAAAGGGGTACATGGCAAATTTGAAGCAATGGAGGCCGTACGGGGACCCAGTCACACTGGGGACCAGCAATCAGGAAACAGGCGGTACGGGGCCCATGGCCATGACCTCATTCACCCATATCCGCCGACTCACGAATAGCGTGGCCTCCTCAAAAGGGCCTGAGGCAAGCGCAGGTGTCCACACATGAGGCGGACAATGGCTGACTATCTAAGTTACACAGGGAGTACCTTTAACCGCTTTTTAACATCAGGAAATCTGTTGATGCTGCCTACTACTAGACTGTTACGTAAAGCGTGTGACCGTAACAATATTTTAGAGGTTGTAATTAGCACCTACTGATAAAAAAAAAAAGCAACGTCAACAGTCAAGGAGGAGTCGGTACAAACGTGGACCCAGTGCAGAATTACATGTACTGGCAGCAGCAAGTGGGAGGACACCGTAAATTCTGCCAGCCGATCGGACATCCCTATGCAAAAAAATCTAACACACCAGCAGTGTGAAGTATATCTGAAGTGCACATGTCAGCAGTTGTGGCCGAAGGAGACAGCAGCAATGGGAGGCCGTACAGGGACGCCATGAGAGACTCTAGAATTGGACCGAGCAGCGCATGAGGAGGGCGAGTATTATTAGAGAGCGCCACATGGCACGATTAGGGCTCTGCCTAGAAGCCTCTATGTGAGGCCCCCTGAAATCTTGCGCTGCCCAGGCCACTATGTCAAAGAAAATTGACCTAACACCACCAGACAGTCGTTGTGTGAAGAGACCTCAGAAAGTGGCACATTGCAGCAGCAGTGTAGGCATGAATGGGAGACAGACGAGCAATGGCCGAGGCCGTACAGGGTACCCCACCCATGAGAGACTCTGGAGACGGGCTTAGCCACATGAGGAAGGCGTATTTAAATAGGGCCATATGGCAGATTAGGGGGTCCTGGCAGCTAGATATGTGAGGCCCCATAATCTGCCTGTGACCCTATGTCAAAAAATTAACACACCAGTAGTGTGAAGGAGACCTGAAAGTAGGCACATGGCAGAAGAGTGTGGCGATGGAGACAGCAGACAAGCAATGGGGAGGCCGATACAGGGACCCCAATGAGAGACTCTGGACTATGGCAGACAGCAAGAGGAGGTCTGGTATATAGGGGCCTCAATGGCTCAGATTAGTGGGCCTGTCGGCAGCAAGCAGCTAAGTTGAGGCCCGTAATCTGCTGTGGCACCTATGTCAAAAAAATTAACACAACAGCAGTGTGAAGAGAGACCTGTAATGTGGCACATGGCAGCAGAGTGTCGGCGATGGAGACATGCAGCAATGGGGAGGCGTACATACAGGGAGCCCATGACATGTACTCTGGACTTAGAGGCCGGTAAGCAGCATGAGGATGGGCGGGCATACGTATATAGGGGCCCATGGCCTAGAATTTAGGCGGCCTGCGGCAAAGCAGCTATGTGTGGCACGCTAATCTGCCTGCCCGACCACGTATGTCATATCATAATTAACACCGAACAGCAGTTTTTTTTGTGAAGAGACCTGAAGAGGTGCACCATGCTAGCAGAGTGTGGCGATGGAGACCAAGCGGAGCCATAGTTGGCTACGGCGAAGGCCAGTACAGGGACCCATTACAGACTCCTGGACTTAGCAGCAGCAATGAGTGAGGCGAGGGTATATAGTCTGGGCTCATTGGCAGATTAGGGGGCACCCTAGGTAGCAGCGTATGTGAGAGCCCGTAATCTGCGTCGTGCCCACACTATGTCTAAAAAATTGTAACACACCAGAGCCAGTGTGAAGAGACCTGAAAGGTGGACACATGGTACAAAGCAGAGCAGAGATGTGAGGCGATGGAGACAGCAGCAATGGGAGGCCGTACAGGGACCCGATGAAAGAGACTCTAATGACTGTCTGCGCGTGCAGAGCAGCATGAAGGTGGCTGAGGTATAGGGGCCACAGTGAGCTAGATTAGGGGCTGGCGAGCCAGGACTAATGTGACAGGCCCGAGTAATCTGCCTCAGCAGACCCTATGTCAATAAAAAATTAAACACACCAGCAGTGAGAACTAGTACCTGAAAAAGTGGCAACATGGCAAGCTAGAGTGTGGCGATGGGAGACATGTCAGCAATGGAGGCCGTACAGGACCTTAGATGAGAGACTCAGTAGACTTGGCACACAGCATGATGAGGCGGTATATAGGGAGCCCATGGCAGATTAGGGGCCACAGTGGCAGCAGCTATGGTTGAGGGCCCGTAATCTGCCTGCACCCTATGTCAAACAAAAATTAACACAACCACATGTAGAAGAGACCTGAAAGTGGCACATGGCAACAGAGTGTGGCGATGGTAGAACAGCAGCAATGGGAGGTAGGGCCGTACAGGGACCCATGAGAGACTCTAGACTTGGCGCAGCAGCATTAGAGTAGGCGGCTATATAGGGGCCCACAGCGGCAGATATAGGGGCCTGGCAGCAGCTATGTGAGGCCCGATAAATCTTGCCTGCAACCCTATGTCAAAAAATTTAACACACCAGCATGTGAAGAGACCTGTGAAAGTGGCACAATGGCAGCAGAGTGTGGCGATGGGAGACAGCAGCAATGGATGAGGCCCGTACAGGGGACCCCCAGTGCAGAGACTCTGGACTTGGCAAGAGCAGCATGAGGAGGCGGTATATAGAGGGCCCATTGGGCAAGATTAGGGGGCCTGGCAGCAGCTATGTGAGGCCCGTAATCTGCCTGCACTCCCCTATGTCAAAAAATTTAACACACCAGCAAGTGTGTGAAGCGATACCTGAAAGTGGCACACATGGCAGCAATGTGTGGCGATGGAGACAGCATTACAATGGGAGGCCGACAGGGACCCATGAGAGACTCTAGGCGACTTGGCAGCAGCATGAGGTGCGGTTATATAGGGGCCCATGGCAGATTAGGGGCCTGGCGTAGCAGCAGCTATGTGATGCCCGTAATCTGGCCTGCACCCTATGTCAAAAAATTTAACACACCAAGCAGTGTAGAAGAAACCTGAAAGTAGCACATGAGCAGCAGAGTGTGGCGATGGAGACAGCAGCAATTGGGAGGCCGTACAGGTTACCCATGAGAGACTCTAGACTTTGGCAAGCAGCATGAGAGGCGGTATATAGGGCCCATGGGCAGATTAGGGCCAGGGCAGCAGCTATACTGTGAGGCCCGTAATCTGCCTGCACCCTATGTCAAAAAATTTAACACACCAGCAGTGTGAGTGGAGACCTGAAAGTGGCACATAGGATCAGCAGAGTGTGGCGATGGAGACAGCAGCAATGGAGGTTCACGTTACAGGGACCCATGAGAGTACTCTAGGACTTGGCAGCAGCCATGAGGAGGCGGTATATAGGGGCCCATGGCAGATAATAGGGCCTGCAGCAGCTATGGTTG
Source organism: Staurois parvus (assembly GCA_951230385.1). Taxonomy (NCBI): domain Eukaryota; kingdom Metazoa; phylum Chordata; class Amphibia; order Anura; family Ranidae; genus Staurois; species Staurois parvus. The sequence continues at coordinate 5,317 of CATNWA010004906.1, forward strand.
AGGTCCCGTAATCTGCCTGCACCCTATGTCAAAAAATTTACAACACACCAGCAGTGTGAAGAGGACCTTGAAAGTGGCACATGGCAGCAGATTGTGTGCGAGATTGGAAGACAGCAGCAAATGGAGAGGCCGTACAGGGACCCATGAGAGACACTAGACTTGGCAGCAGCATGAGGAGGCGGTATATAGGGCCCATGGCAGATTAGGGGCCTGGCAGCAGCTATGTGAGGCCCGTAATCTCCTGCAGCTCCCTATGTCAAAAAATTAAAAACACACCATCAGTGTGAAGAGACCTGAAAGTGGCACATGGCAGCAGAGTGTGGCGATGGAGACAGCAGCAATGGGAGCGTACTAGGGACCCATGAAGACTCAGACTTTGGCAGCAAGTAGGGGTATATAGGGGCCCGATGGCAGACTAGGGACTTCCTTTGAGCAGCTCTAGAGAGAGGCTCCTATATATTGGCTGCACCCCTATGGCAAAAAATTTAACAGCACCAGCAGTGTCTGAAGAGGGGAGGCACAAGGTATAGCAGAGTAGTGGCCATGCACACGAGTACAGGATGAATATATTGCTGGCACCCATGGACCCATGAGAGACTCAGGACTACAGCAGCAGTGAGGAGCCCGTACAAGAATCGGGGCCCAAACCATGAAGGGGCCTGGCAGCAGCAATAGAGGCCCGCAGAGTGCACCCAATATGGCTATGGACACACCCAGCACCAGTGAAGAGACCAAATGGGCTCTATAGGCTCCGTAAAAACATGGAGACAGCAGCAAAAGAGATCTCCTTGAACTTGCACCCAATGAGGAGTACCCCCTCTGCCCACTCCCTGCCCCGACCAGACCCACGTTTTTATCAACCGCGTATATAGGGGCCCAGTAGGCAATTAGGGACCTGGCACGCTAGGTTTCTTATTTTTTGTATTCTAGTGAGGCCCGTTAATCTTGCACGGCAAATACCCTATATCAAAATATTCAAACACACCACATCGTGAAGAACCTGCAAGTGTCACATGGCCGTCAGCCAGTGCTGGGCGATGGAGACAGCAGCAAATGGCAAGCCTATGTACAGGACCAACACATGAAAGACTCTATACCTTGGCAGCAGCATGAGAAGAGTACACCAGAAAGGTATATAAGGCATCCCATAAGCAGGATTTAGGGGCCTGGGCACAGCAGCAATGTGATGCCGTAATCTTGCAAGCACCCCTAATGTCAAAAAATGAAACACACCACAGTGTGAACAGACCCTGTAAGTGGCACATGGCAGCATGAGTGTGGCATGGAGATACAGGGGCTAGAGCAATCGGAGCCGAAACGAGGGACCCAATGAGAGACTCTAGGACTTGCAGCAGCATAGGCAAGAAGCGGTAGATAAGGGCCGCATAAAGGTAGGGGGGTAAGCAATTACAGGGGCCTGGTTCAGCAGCTTTGTGAGGCCCCGAAATCTGCCTGCACCCGATGTCAACTAAAATTAAACACACCACATCAGTGAAGAGACCCTGAAAGACGCACACAGCAAAGTGCGATCACAGCAGCAAGTGTGACCACGTACCAGGAGAACTAATAACATGCAGCATCAGGACTTGCCCAGCACCATGAACAGAGGTACCCAACACCCATGCCTTTTAGGCACCCCCTAGGGCCATTCGCAACAGCTAATAGCCACCCTCCCACCCAACTGCACCCTAATTGCTGTTCCGAACCCAAAACACCCCCACACCAAGCAGTGAAGAGACTGCAGAAAGTGGCACAAATGGCTAGCCACAGTGGCGCAATGGAAGACCCCAGCAAGATTGTGGCAGAGGCCTGAGGAAAAGGCAGCACCCCATGAAGACCTAGACTATCCTGCAGCATGATGGCGGGCCACCTATAGGCCTGGCCACATTAGATTCGCGGGGCCCCAATGCGCCGACCTCAAGACTATATGAGCCCGTAATCTCCAGCACTGCGAATGTGCGGAAATAAAGGTAAACATACACCACAGTGTGAAGAGAACCTAAAGTGGCACATTGCAGCAGCAGAGTGTGACGCGATGGAGACAGGCCACGCAATGGAGCGAGCCAGCTACAACAGAACCCATGAGAGAACCATCTGACTTGGCAGCAGCATGAAGTAGCTCGTATATACGGGGCAGCCATCGTGCAATCATAGAAACGGGTCCCTGACCTCAGCCCTGCAGGCAGCTATGTGAGGCCCTAAAATCTTAACCTGACACCCTAATGTCAAAACAAAAAAATCAAAAAATTATAACACACCACAGCATGTGAAGAGACCTGAGAAAGAGGCACATGTGCAAAAGAAAGGCAGAGTGTGGCGATAGGATACAGCAGCAATCTGGGAGGTACCAGTACAGGACCCATTGAGAGACTCTAGACTTGCAGCACATGAGGAGGCGGTGTATATAGGGCCCATTGGCAGATTAGAGGGCCTGGCAGCAGCTATGTGATGCCCTTAATCGGCCCTGCACCCTATGTGTCAAAAAATTTAACACACCAGCAGTGAAGAAAGACCTGCAAAGTGGCACATGGCAGGCAGATGATAGTGGCGATGAAGACGAGCAAGCACAATGGAAGGCTGTCCGTAAACAGGGACCGCATGAAGAGCAACTCTTGGACTGAGCAGCAGTACATGCAGATGACCAAGCGGTATATAATGGCGCCTATGTGCAGATTAGGTGCCTAGGCATGCATCTCAGCGGTCTATAAGGAGGCCTGAGATACTGCCATGCACCCATACTGCCACACCACTATGTAACACCCAAGCAGTGTAAGAGACCTTAAAGTGCACATGGATCCCGAGTGAAAGCGATGGAGAACAGCAGCAATGTGAGGCCGTACAGGGACCCATGAGAGAGTGTGCACATGTTTAGAGGCATCAGCAAAGAGGATGCGGATTTATAGGGCCCATTTGTGTCAGATTAGGTGGTTTTGAAATCCAGACTATGTGCGCCCGTAAAATGCCTGCACCCTATGTCACAAATTTAGCACAGCCACGAGTGTGAAGAGACATCCACACATTGGCACATGGCAGCAGAGTCGTGTCGCGATGGAGACGCAGCAATGGGAGGCCTACAGGACCCATGATAGACTCCTGAAACCTAGCCCATGCACTGAGGAAGCATTCACCATCAGCCTATGGCAAATTAGGGGCCTGCAGCAGCTAAAGGAGGCCTGGTGAGCTGTCGAGCACCCATAGTCAAGGCAAATTAAACACACTAGCAGTGTGAGGAGTCGCTGAAAGTGGCAACATTTCTAGAGGCATGAAATATCAAGGCGGATATGTCTAGTCAGTCGTGTCAGCTAACTGGAGGTTGGACAATCCAAGACGAGAGCCACTAGCCTGATCAATTTCCCTAAACTTGATCTCTCCACACTTTGGCTGGCCATGTTCCGTGTCCTCCGCGATGTACAATAGCTCACTGCCACATCTAAACACGCTGCTCACGAAGCTCACGCTACTGGCCGGCATGCTAGCCTTTCAAGGCATATATACTCCACTACTGGGCGCAGTGAAAAAGTCTAGCTCATCGACTGCCCACTCGTCAGACATGAGTGTTCTAACCTCGGTTGCCGGCTAGCCTGTCCAAGTAGGCCCAAGGCTGTTGCTTTCAGCACCTCGCTACCAGTCCACCCTGACTACGCCCATACAGCTGCTGCTGCGGCTGGTTATTAATTTCCTCACTGCGCTACTGAACAAAGCTACTCAACTTCGACTGCATACTGAGGCAGCCACTGCTGTGGAGCCTGCAAAACATTGCTCCTGACCCACGAAACGAATCCCCTGCTGCCACCCCCAGAAATAAAGGCAGAGACGCACAGGGCTGACTAGTGTAAGAGCATAGTGGACGATTGGCGCACAAGTTACAGACCAACTGACTAGCGTAGTTTTGGCCTCCCTCTCAAAAGCCGCCACTGACAATTTTGCCTCCATCTTTGGAACATAAATAGCAATCTAAAGGCCCGAAAATTCAATAGCAAAAGACCGGAGCGAGGGTCCAACAAGGTGGACACTCCAAAAGTCATTCCCTCTGTCAGATGGTTATTATTACGGCTTGATCCGCTAAAAAACGACAAGCAACCCGAGGCAATATGCTATAGGGACCATTTGTGGGCATAAGGAATGGCGAGGAGACTCTCTCCCCCTCCTCCATCTCCCATACAGGCATAGCTTGCCCTCATGTACTGCCAACACTACGTAGTGCTCTGGTCACATCTTCCTCGACATTTATCCTCCTCCATCCTCCTCTACCAGATGTGCTCCTGCTCCTCCAACTCCTGTCCGCTGAGTGGAAAAAACCAACACCCCTACTTAACATTCACTCAATCATAATGTTCCTGACCTCACCGAAATGTCGGCTCCTCTACCAACTCCTCCTCTTCTTCCTGTCCGGGGCCCCGGGTGGTCCTCCCCCCAAACAGGGGTCATGTGGCGAATGAGATTCTGTGGCGCCACGGACTAAGGTCGCCAACCCTGACCAGAACCATTGTTAACAGCATTTGTATTCCAGTACGTGGCAACAGAGTGAATGCAACGTCGTCGCTCATCACAACCCATAGTTCCTCGCCAGAGACCTCACCGAGTGATTAAATCGTAGGCCATCCTCAACAGCTGCCTGAGCAAAAGCAGCGGCAGTGTGTCACGCATAGAGCAGCCAATGGCTGAGCATCTCAAAGATTATCACAGGGAGTCACACACCAAGTTATACGTTATTATAATAGCCCTTGGTAACATCATAGAAATCGTGATGGGCCTATTCTCGTGCTGCTCGTAAAAGAAGGCGGTCTAACTAAAAACATGTGTACGGGTTTGAATTCCAACCTTAGTTGCACACAGTTCAAATCCCGGCAACTCGGCAGATCAGTCTAACAAGATCACAGCGAAATGTGCTCGTGGAAATTAACCGGTTCTGGCCGCTCGGCAACAAAAAGCGCAATGAGGTGTTACTTTGCGTGTAGAGAAGGCCTGATATGTGGGATGACATGCACAGTTTACGATGAAACATTATTAAGGAAGCTCTTGCATGGGGAATAGGTGGAATTTTAGGATACGCGCTTGACAACCAATTAAATAGAAACACGATGAGCCCATGCATCGGCGCATGAGCCATGCAAACCTTAACCTTGACTGCAGAGCAGCTACACCCCATGTTCTTTCCGGTTTGACTCAGTCAACATGGTTCAGCGATTTTTAGTTTGCTGGCGAGACACAGCCATACTGTCTTGATTTCATGTCTGCTTCCATCATATACACTCAAGCAGTCCTCCCCCTAGTTGTGCCTAACGTTCTGCCAAGAACGCATACCAGGTGGTGCAGCACAGCGTCGTGACACCCTTGCGCCCTGCACATAGTGATATGCCGAGGGTGTCGCAGTCGCGTAATGGGACTATGGCACAGGGTGTGGCGCTGAGATGACATCGGCGCAAAAAGTAAGGTGGTAGAGGCGCGAACAAGAGCTTGCTGAGAACCAAGGACGTGCTAGAGAACGTGGAGCGGCAAAAGCTCGAAGACCTGTCTCCAAGTTGCTGGTGCGGCTAGTGCCGCACCAAAACCGTTCACACAAAATCACGCCATGGGCCGTGTAAATGACATGTAGACTCGTCCCTCCGACCGTAGTTACAACAGTTTGCTGCCACACGTCGGCCCTGCCGTAGCACTTAGGGCAAGACCGACATCTCAAAGGGACTGGCCCACTCAGTCTGCTATCTACAGTGTGAAGGCAGCGGCTGGCACTGCCGTTTGGGCAATAGAAATCACGGCTTGGCACTCTCCACCCGTGCGCGAGCACACTAGGCCATCTCCCCCCCCCGGCTCGCCCCCGCCCCCCCACCATCATTATCTCGGAAATGGATGCTGAGATCCACCTGTTGGAAAGGGAGGGACGGCATGCCACCAGCAAACATGGACAGCGAGGACGTTTCAGCTTTTGTCACCGTCGGGTGCGGTGCTCGCACACTGTTGTCTCTTGGATTACGATTCCAAGGAAAAAATAGAAAAAAGAAATGACTGTTGACGGAAATCCGAGAAGAGGAGTAGCAGAGCAGGAGCAGTCTGAACGAGCGGAAAGATGCAATAGAGGGAGCGACAACTCCCCTCAGCAAGAGGGGTTCGAGCCTTGACTGGCGGATAGACTCGGCGAGTTGCACGGACGTCGGGCGTGACGTAACAAGTTAACGGAGCGCGGTGATGGAGCGGGTCCTGGGGCAGGCAGAACCGCCGTATGTTGACTCACGTGGTTCCCAGGCCACCGAAGGGTGACAGCCTGCATATGCCTGACGCAAACAGCTGTAGTCCCCAACATGGGACCCCCTGCCATCCAGCTTGCATTTCTGGCACATAGTCGACATAACGCTTACGTTTAACTTTCCCCCTCGCGCGGCTTGAGGAAAAATGGCCAACACCATAGCACCTGAGTAGGAAAACTTGCCCCCGCTACGCTTCACTGGGCTACTGCTACTTTCCTCCGTTCGCACCGTCACCACTACTAGGACGTATGGTGGTCAGGCTGCAGTGGAGCTGGTGCTCTACTACCGTGGACGTTTGGCGCCACTTGACACTGAGGCGACACCAGGCTGCTTGTCTCTCCCTGGGCATCCCTCCGACTGTTTTGCGCGCGGCCAAGCTGCCACCCGCGTCTCCTGATGGATGCGGCAAGAAATTGACCTGATGCATCTACGAGGCTGCTCAAGGTGCGAGCAACCTCCTCATCAGTCAAGTAGCTGGTCCCTCGCGTCCGCCTCACTACTAGCTACCCCTCCAGTCTGCGTCTGGGTCAGTGAGACAGACCTGTCTCTAGACCGCCTAACCGAGCCACACTCATCCCTCCGCCTAGTACTGTTCGCTTGGATGCTGAAAAGGCCGAGGTCTACCCCCGTTTCCTGACAAGCACCTCTGTTAGCTCTTCCTCACTGTACAGTGGGCTGAGCCCACCGCAATGCGATACGTCGCTTGGTGACGGGGAAACAGCTAAAGGACAGGGAAAGTAGGTAGAGAACACGTGATAGTGCAGTGGCTGTGCTTCCCGGGCCCATACCAACCTAACGAGTTGTGTCGACGAGCGTGACGCTGCAGCGCCCACCGACGCGTCATGGCTGTAGGTGTCAGAGGATGAACCTTAGGAATGCAGGACAGAACAGACACGAGCCAACCAATCAAAATGACGGCAGGGTTGTCCGGTGTGGAGACACGACCAGCTCGGATGGCATCACAGGGAGGCAACTGTCCTCATGGCTGCGAATACTGCTGCCTCGACCACCATGCCGCTGCGGCCACGTCTGCTCGCGCTTCCGAAAACATTGCCTCCTCATGCCACTCCTCTGCCATGTTGTACTGACATACTATTTAGAAGGCAACATTAAGGATGTCCCGCTAGTAACGCAATTCTCTGGCGCACTCAGTAACAATTCTGTCGGGCCTGAGGCACCTGAATTCTGTGGTGCCCTGAGAGACAATTCGGTGTCTGTGGCTGAGTAAACAATTCTGTGTCTGGGGCGTAGTAACAATGCTGTGTCTGTGCAAGTAACAATTTTGGTGTCCTGTGCGAGTAACAATATCTCTGGCACGCAGTAATCAATTCTGTCTGTCCCTGAGTAACAATTCTCTGGCACTCAGTAACAATTCTGTCTGTCCCATAGAGTAACAATTCTCTGGCACTCACGTAACCAATTCTGTCGAGAGCGCGCGCGTGAGTTATGAACATCCTGTGTCCTGAGTAACAAGTCGGGGCTTCAGTGCGAAGTAACAATTCCTGTGTCTGTGACCAGTAACAATTTTTTTATTTGGGGGGTGGGGGTCCCTGTGCGAGTAACACATTCTCTGGGCAACTCAGTAAACACATTCTGAGTCTGTCCCTGAGTAACAAATCGCTGCACTCAGGCACCCAATTCTGTCTGTCCAGAGTAACAACTGTGCACTCAGTGTAACAATTCTGTCACCTGCCCTAGTAATGAATCCTGGTGGGCACTGAGTAACAATTCTGTGACTGTGCGAGTAACAATTCTGTATTCTGTGGCAAGTAACAATTTGTGTTGTCTGTGGCGAGTAAACAACCTTCTCTGCGCACTCTGTAACAATTCTGTCTGGTCCCTGAGTAACAATTTCTCTGGCGACTCATAATAACAATTCTGTCTGTCCCCTGAGTAACAGAATTCTCGTATGGCAACAGTAACAATTCAGTCCTGTCCTGAGTATGAATTCTGTGGCCCTGAGTAACAATTATGTGTCTGTGCATCTATTCTGTGACAGTGCAGTAACAATTTTGTGTCTGTGCGAGTAACAAATTCTGTGTCTGTGGGCTCAGTAACAAGGTTGGTCTGTCCCTGAGTATCAATTCTCTGGCACTCAGTAACAAATGCCGGCTGTCCGGAGTAACAATGCTCTGGCACTCAGTAACATTTCTGTCCTGTTCCCTGAGTAACAATTCGCTGGCACTCAGTAAACAATTCCTGTCTGTCCCTTGAGTAACAATTCTCTGGCACTCAGTAACAATATTGTGTCTGTGCGAGTAACAATCTCTGGCACGCATAACAATTCTGTCTGTCCCTAGTATGAATTCTGTGGCCCTGAGTAAACAATCTTGTGTGTGCGAGTAACAAATTCTGGTGTCTTTGCAAGTAACAATATTAAGTCTGTGTCGAGGAACCTATTCCACTCGGGCACATGACACGTCCAATAACAATTCTGCTGTCAGTCCCCTTGCGTACCACAATTCACTGCACTGGCACTACAACAATTTACTGTCCTGTACACTGAGCACAATTCTCTGGCACTCAGTAACATATTCTGGGTTCTGGATCCCCTGCGTATGAATTCTAGTGGCCCTGAGTACAACAGTACACTGTCAGAGCAAGTAACAATTCGGTGGTCTGTGCCTAGTAACAATTAATTTTTATCTGTGTCTTGTAACAATTCTTCTGGCACACATAACTATTTCTGTCTGTCTGTGCATTTAACCAATTCTCTGGCACTCAGTAACCAATCTGTCTGTTCACCTGAGGAAACAATATCCTCTGGCACTCAGTTAAACACTTCCTGTCTTCCCTAGTATGAATTCTGTGGCTCTGAGTACAATTCGTGTCTGTGCGAGTAACAATTCGTGCTGTGCAAGTAACAATTTTGTTCTGTGCGAGGTACAATTCCTCTGGCACTCATAACAATTCTGTCGTCCCTGATAACAATTCTCTGCACTCAGTAACAATTTCTGTCTGTCCCTGAGTAACAATTCTCTGGCACTCAGTAACAATTCTGTCTGTCCCTGATAACATTCTAATGTCCCTGAAATGAATTCTGTGGACCCTGAGTAAGAATTCTCTGGCACTCATAACAATTCTGTCTGTCCCAGGAACAATTCTCTGGCACTCAGTAAACAATTCTGTCTGTCCCTGAGTAAAAATTCTGTGGCCCTAATAACGTTTCTGTGGCCCCTAAGTAACAATTCTCTGGCACTGAGTGACAATTCAGTCTGTCCCCTGAGTATGAATTCTGTGCCTAACTAGCGTTTCCCTTTTTCCCTAAATAACGATTCTGTGGGCCCCCATTAACAGTCCTGTTTCCCCGATAAAAGGTTTTTCCCGTCCCTAAGTAACTTCTCCCTGTCCCCAAATTTCCCCTTTTTCTGTGGCCCTAACCTGTCCCTGTCCCCCAGTAAAAGAGCGGTCTGCCCCTGTTCAATGACTGCAAGGGAAAAGAAAATTTCAAAATGGCCGCTATATTACCTCGCCCTTACAAAAAGTGCTGGCTGGCTGGCTGCTGATTGGGTGAAGCGAACACTTTTCTTGAGGAAAGCTTTATGGGGGAGCGCGCCTTGTCTGCGCCCTTCCCCCACATCCCCGCCCGCGCCGCACCCGTCAGCCGCCATTTTCGGAAAAATTTAGATTCGCGCGTCCGAATTAGGCTGTTTTTTCGGAAAATTTTGGGACGGAAACGAAATTTTTTCCGATATTTGACCTTCGAATTCCACTTCGGAACTTCGATTCCCCTCAACTCTTAAATTTCCCAACCCAAAAATTTTGTTAACAATTTCCTCTCTGGGCGTTTTTTGTATTCGTTTTTGTATTCTATCCCAAACTGTAAAATCCTTAATTAATTCTTACGCCTTTTGCCCCAAAAGTTTTCCCCAAATTCAATCAATGCTTTCCCCCCCCGTCATCCTGCCCAAAAGTTGGGTATGGTGAAGAAGGAATGTCTGGGCATAGTCCCGGGGGCCCCAAAAGGGAAAATAAAGCCCCACCTGAAAGTCCAGAATTCCCCCATTGTCCCCCCAAACACAAAACCCCCCCACAAAGCGAACAAGGGGGTCCGGGACAATGGGGGCCTCCTTAGGTGAAGCCCCAACCCCCAGCCCCCACAATTTCACCATCCAACCCGTTTGGGGGAACCAACACCCCAAAAACGGATGGGCCCTTTTCCCCCAACAAGACCCCCCAGTAGCCCAGCTAAAGGGCCCCCAAGTGCCTTCAAAAAGGGGAAAACGGTTGGGGCCCCCCTTGCGGGGACTTGTGAAATGGAGGGGGGAGGAGTGTCACAATATAGGTGCTATGGCCCCGC
>CATNWA010004907.1:0-14247 GCA_951230385.1 Staurois parvus
CGCCGAGTAGGAAACTTTGCCCCCGATACTCCTCACTGGCTGACTGCTGCTTCCTCCGTGCACACCGGCACCACTACTGGCCGTGGTGGTAGGCTGCAGTGGAGCTGGTGCTCTACTCCGTGGCCGTTTGGCTCCACTGACACTGCTGCGACCCTGCTGCTGTCTCTTGGGCAACCCACCGACTGTTTCGCTCGCTGCCAAGCTGCCACCCTCTTCTCCTGATGATGCGGAAGAAATTGCCTGATGACGACGAGGCTGCCAAGTGCGATCAACCTCCTCATCATCAAGTAGGGTCTCCGCCTCACTACTAGCCCCCTCGGCTGCGTCTGGGTCAGGAGACAGACCTGTCTCTAGACCGGCTACCGAGCCACTCTCCTCGCCACTACTTCTTCGCCTGGCTGCTGAAAAGGCGGATGTCTCCCCCCTTCCTGACCGCCCTCTGTTAGCTCTTCCTCACTGTACAGTGGGGCTGAGCCCACAGCATGCGATACTTCGCTTGGTGAGGGAACACCAATGGACAGGGGCAGGTAGAGGACACGTGATTTCAGTGGGCTTGGTCCCGGGCCATGCCAACTAACGGTTGTGTCTGACGTACCCACCGACCGTTGGCTGTAGGTGTCAGAGGTGACCTGGGAAGAGGAAGACGACCGAGCCAACCAATCGACGACGGCAGGGTTGTCGGTGGAGACACGACCGCTGGATGACACCGGGAGCACTGGCCTCTGGCTGCGAATAGTGCTGCCTCGACCCCTTCCTCTGCTGCCACGTCTGCTCGCTCCTAAAACATTGCCTCCTCTGCCACTCCTCTGCATGTTGTCTGACATACTCTTTAATTCAACGATTCTGTGTCCCTGAGTAACAATTCTGTGTCCCTGAGTAACAATTCTGTGTCTGTCCCTGAGTAACAATTCTGTGGCCCTAAGTAACGGTTCTGTGGCCCTCAGTAACAATTCTGTGTCCCTCAGTAACAATTCTGTGTCTGTCCCTGAGTAACAATTATGTGGCCCTAAGTAACGGTTCTGTGGCCCTCAGTAACAATTCTGTGTCCCTGATTAACGTTTATGTGGCCCTAAGTAACGGTTCTGTGGCCCTCAGTAACAATTCTGTGTCCCTGAGTAACAATTCTGTGGCCCTAAGTAACAGTTCTGTGGCCCTCAGTAACAATTCTGTGTCCCTGAGTAACAATTCTGTGGCCCTAAGTAACGGTTCTGTGGCCCTCAGTAACAATTCTGTGTCCCTGAGAAACAATTCTGTGTCTGTCCGAGTAACAATTCTGTGGCCCTAAGTAACAGTTCTGTGGCCCTCAGTAACAATTCAGTGTCCCTGAGTAACAATTCTGTGGCCCTAAGTAATGGTTCTGTGGCCCTCAGTAACAATTCTGTGTCCCTGAGTAACGTTTCTGTGGCCCTAAGTAACAATTCTGTGGCCCTCAGTAACAATTCTGTGTCTGTCCCTGAGTAACAATTCTGTGGCCCTAACTAACGTTTCTGTGGCCCTAAATAACAGTTCTGTGGCCCTCAGTAACAATTCTGTGTCCATGAGTAACGTTTCTGTGAGGGACCGCCGAGCGGCACCACTAGCACTCCACCGGTCAGGCGTGCCCAGAGCGCGGAATCTAAGCCCCAGGGTACTTGTTCACCAGGGCCCCTGATGGTGGGGATGGACTTGTAGTACCCTGAGACCAGGTCGCCTCTACTGAGCACACCTGTCAGTGGTAGGGGTGTCCGCCAGGGGTTCCAACCAGGGAGAGCCAAATGTGAGGAGGTCGGGTGACCCTGATGGGATGGATGGATGGATGGCTGAGCAAGTGCGTAGTCAGACAGGCCGAGTCGGTAATGTAGAGGACGGTGAGGTACAAGGGAGCAGGCAGAGAATCGTCGGGTCACACGCCAGGTCAGCAACAGGAGGTCAGATCTACAGAGGGGCATCCAGGGAGAGAGGTCAGGCAAGCAAGGGTCTGGGCAGGAGAAATCAGCAAGGTCAAGAGCAATCCGGGTCAATAACTTACAGTATACAGGTTCACAGGATCAGGAATGCAGGTAAGACCAGAAGGCAACGAAATGACAGCTCAGGGACCTTTAAATATCCCGCCCTGCGCTGCCATTGGTGCCCAGCGGGCGGCCGCGGCTTCTACTGCGCATGCGCGAACTCGAACGCCGCGGCCGGCCCGGACCTAGTGCCCGTGTACTGGGAGGAGCAGTGCGCCTGCGCCGGGACCATCGAGGGACGGATCGCGGGGATCCCTGACATTGCCCCCCCCCTACGGGCAACCTCCGGATGCCCCACCCGATCTCTCCACCACGGGTGATCACAAAGAAACCTCCGGACAAGCCTAGGTGCATGGACATTATGGGCTGGTTCCCACGAATTGTCCTCAGGGCCGTAGCCCTTCCACTTGATGAGAAATTGGGTCTGGCCCCCCCTTCGACGGCACTTCAAGATTGCCTCCACCTCAAATTCCTCTTCCTCTTCAACCGTTACGGCCTCCGGGGGCCTGGATTCCCGTTCCGGGAAGGCATCAGGGACTACCGGTTTCAACAGGGACACGTGGAAGACAGGGTGGATCTTGAGTGTGTCAGGGAGAACAAGTTCATAGGCCACCTCATTGACCATCCGTTTGATGCAAAAAGGGCCTATGAATTTAGGTCCCAACTTCTTCGACGGGCAAAGCATCCTCAAGTTTGACGTAGCCAGCCAAACCTTCTCTCCGGGCTGCAACACCAGGTTCCCTCTTCGCTTCCTATTGAAAGCCTTCTTATAGTCTTCTTGGGCTTGACGGATGGCTTCCTGTAATTTCTTATTGTTGGAGGTGAAGAAGGTCAGTGCATCCTGCGTCGCTGGAATCGGGCATTCCGGGACCAAGTCCGGGAGGAAGACCGGATGAAACCCATAGTTGGCGAAGAACGGGGACTGCCCATAGTTGCTGAATGGCAAGCGTTGTTGTACGCGAATTCTGCCAAAGGGAGGAGTGGCGCCCAGTCGTCCTGAGAGAATGATGTGTAGCATCGCAGGTATTGCTCCAGGGTCTGATTGGTCCTCTCGGTCTGGCCATTGGTCTGAGGGTGAAATGCCGAGGAAAGAGACAGCTTGATATCCAGGGCTTTGCACAGCGCCCTCCAAAACCGCGAGGTAAACTGCACCCCTCGGTCCGAGACGATGTCTTCGGGAACCCCATGCAGTCTAACGATCTCTCGAATAAAGACTTGTGCCGTCTCGGCTGCAGATGGAGTCTTCCGTAAAGGGATGAAATGGGCCATCTTGGATAAGCGGTCCACAACCACGAGGATTGCTGTGTGATCCAGCGAAGGAGGGAGCTCGACTATGAAGTCCATGGAGATTCTCTGCCAGGGCCGTTCAGGGATGGGCAATGGACGTAGCAGGCCCCATGCCTTGTTCCTTGAAGGCTTGTTCCGCTGGCAGATGGCACAGGAGCCCACGTAGATCTTACAATCCTTGGCCATGTCCGGCCACCAGAAGGAACGCCGGAGAAGTTCCAGGGTCTTGACCGGTCCAAAATGTCCTGCCAGTGGGTGGTCATGGCAATGTCCCAAGACTAAGGTTCGGGCATCCTCTGGCACCACAATCCGGTCCTCCCTCCATAGGAGTCCCTCCTTGTTCTGGAGGGGGGCCCCATCGGAGGTAGACATTGCTGTGGACGCCCTCAGGATCTCGGAGCGAAGGTTTGTCTGAAGGGCCAAGAAATTCCCTGCCGGAAGAATAGTGTCGGGCACTGGGATCTCCTTGGTGTCCTCATACATGCGCGATAATGCGTCAGGCTTCGTGTTTTTCGAGCCGGGCCTGTATGTGATGTGGAACTGGAACCTCGAGAAAAACAATGCCCATCTTGCTTGTCGTGGGCGTAGACGTTTGGCCGTCCTCAGATATTCCAGGTTAGAGGATGGGATGGGAGGCACCTTCCAGCAGGTACCTCCATTCCTCTAAAGCGGTTTTTGATAGCCAGTAGCTCGCGATCCCCAATGTCGTAGTTCCTCTCCGCCGGGGTAAGTTTCCGTGAAAAGAATGCTACTGGGTGAAGTAATTCCTTGGCGCCCTTCCGCTGGGAAAGGATGGAGCCAACCGCGTTTTCAGATGCATCTACTTCTAAGATGTAGGGCAGGGAGGCGTCGGGATGACCCAGAATGGGTGCCGAGGTAAATAACCTTTTTAGTGCCTCAAAGGCTTCCTGTGCCTCGGGCGTCCATCTGAATCGCGTCCCAAGCTTAGTTAATTGAGTGATAGGGGAGACCAGACCCGAGAAGTTCTTGATGAACTTCCGGTAGAAAATTTGCGAACCCAATAAAACGTTGGACACTTTTCCTGTCCGTGGGTTCAGGCCAATCTAGGATCGCTGAGACCTTCTGAGGGTCCATTGCGACCCCCGTGGTGGAGATAATCAGACCCAGGAATGTAACGCTAGCCTGTTCAAAGCAGCATTTCTCTGCTTTAGCGTACAACCCGTGCTGCCGCAACCGCCCCAACACCTTTGTTACATGTACCCTGTGCTCCCCCAGGGAGGATGAGAAAATCAAAATGTCGTCTAAGTAGACGATGACAAAGATGTCCAGGAAGTCCCTAAAGATGTCGTTTACAAAGTGCTGGAAGGTGGCTGGCGCATTGCATAACCCGAAAGGCATGACCAGGTATTCAAAATGGCCGAATCGGGTGCGGAAGGCCGTCTTCCACTCATACCCCCTCCCTTATGCGAACCAAATTGTAGGCTCCCCTTAAGTCCAACTTGGTAAATACTACCGCAGCCTTTAAGCTCTGGAACAATTCAGGTACCAGAGGTAATGGGTAACGATTTTTTAATGGTGACCCTATTCAGCTCCCGATAGTCAATGCATGGCCTCAAAGTCTTGTCCTTCTTTTCTACAAAGAAGATCCCTGCACCTGCTGGGGAAGTGGAGGGACGGATGAATCCCTTACGGAGGCTATCCTCAATATAGTCCCTTCAGGGCCCCTAATTCCAGCTCAGAAAGGGGAAAAATTCGTCCGAACGGAATTTCAGAACCGGGCAACAGATCAATTGGACAGTCATATGGGCGGTGGGGGGGTAGAGCATCTGCCCCCGTTCACTGAACACGTCAAGGAACTTGTGATAGGCTGCAGGAACCACTTGTTTCAGGCTGTCATCCCCCTCAGAGCACAAAAGAACCTGGGGGACCCCCGGGCCCGAAGTTCGACACAGTTCCCGACAATATGGGGAAGGGAACGAGACAACCCCAGTTTCCCAGTCAATTTGAGGGGGTTATGGGCCCGCAACCAAGGGGAGCCCCAGAATGACTGGGAAAAGGGGTGATGCAATAGCATCCAGGCGGAGGAGTTCCCGGTGCTGACCGGCAATGGAAGTCATAATGGAAGGGGTCTCCTGGTTGACTACTCCTGACTTTATCCGGGAACCATCAGCTAAAAAGATATGAAACCCCTTCTCCTTTGGGCGGAGGGGAATACCCTGCTGGTGAGCAAAATTGATATCCACAAAACAGCTGCATGCCCCCGAATCAACTATGGCCGACACCTCCACGGTCCTTTCGGAAAGCTGAAAGGAGAGGGGAGGGGAACAACTAAGTACTGGGACGGGGTCATATCGCCAACAGATAAAGAAGATGAAGTGAACTTACTCAGTTTCTGCGGGCAGGAACGCACCATGTGACCAGCTTCGCCGCAGTACAGGCACAGATTCTGGGAGCGTCTGCGCTGGCGTTCCTCAGGCGATAGTTTAGGCCGAGCCAGGCCTAGCTGCATGGGTTCGGGGGCATCTTCAGCCGGCAGGTTCTGGATGCTTGGCCTAGTATGTTGACCGGATCCCTGAAATGACCCCCAGGGATTTCCGCGACCCTGACCAGACCTCTCCAATCTGCGCTCCCGTAGCCTACGGTCAATTTTAATAGTGAGTGCAATCAAGTCCTCTAATATCTCGGGCACCTCTACCCGGGCGAGCTCGTCTTTCAGAGCCTCAGATAGGCCCATAACGAAACTGGTGTAACAGGGCGAACTCGTTCCAACGAGTGTCACCCATCCAGCGCCTAAAGTCAGAGGCGTATTCCTCAGTCCTTTACCCGTCCGCCGACCTTGTCGGAGTGTGTATAACGTGGCCTTCGGCCGAGGCCGCCCGTTTGTGGGTCATCATATAAGATGGCCATAGCGTTAAAGAAGCTGTCGACCGAAATCAGGTGAGGGTCATTGTTTCCCCCTTAGTCGGTGGGCCCAGTCTTGGGGTTCACCCTGCAGCAGGGAGACAACAAACCCCACTTTCACTGACTCTGTCAAAAAGGTCCGTGGCTGTAGTTCAAAAAAAGAGAAGACAAGAGTCACGAAATGACCGAAAACGTGTGCGATCCCCATGGAAGCGCTCGGGTAAGGTACTCGGGGTTCCGCCATAGGGAGTGATGTGGGAGGCCCCAGGAGCCGGCTCGTGGGCTGCTGCGACTGGAGGTGCAGGAGCCGGGGCCTGTGAAACAGGAACAGATATGGTGCAGGCCTGAAACCGATTCTCGATCTGCAGACATCTGTCCTGTAATGTGTTTACAGCTTGCGTCAGGGTAGACAGGTGCCTGCACACCTCGTCCAACGGGTGAGTCCTCCTCGAGGCTCAGTCATGGCCTTCTGGTACTGTGAGGGACCGCCGAGCGGCACCACTAGCACTCCACCGGTCAGGCGTGCCCAGAGCGCGGAATCTAAGCCCCAGGGTACTTGTTCACCAGGGCCCCTGATGGTGGGGATGGACTTGTAGTACCCTGAGACCAGGTCGCCTCTACTGAGCACACCTGTCAGTGGTAGGGGTGTCCGCCAGGGTTCCAACCAGGGAGAGCCAATGTGAGGAGGTCGGGTGACCCTGATGGGATGGATGGATGGATGGCTGAGCAAGTGCGTAGTCAGACAGGCCGAGTCGGTAATGTAGAGGACGGTGAGGTACAAGGGGAGCAGGCAGAGAATCGTCGGGTCACACGCCAGGTCAGCAACAGGAGGTCAGATCTACAGAGGGGCATCCAGGGAGAGAGGTCAGGCAAGCAAGGGTCTGGGCAGGAGAAATCAGCAAGGTCAAGAGCAATCCGGGTCAATAACTTACAGTATACAGGTTCACAGGATCAGGAATGCAGGTAAGACCAGAAGGCAACGAAATGACAGCTCAGGGACCTTTAAATATCCCGCCCTGCGCTGCCATTGGGATGCCCAGCGGGCGGCCGCGGCTTCTACTGCGCATGCGCGAACTCGAACGCCGCGGCCGGCCCGGACCTAGTGCCCGTGTACTGGGAGGAGCAGTGCGCCTGCGCCGGGACCATCGAGGGACGGATCGCGGGGATCCCTGACAGTTTCTGTGGCGCTAAGTAACAATTCTGTGGCCCTCAGTAAGAATTCTGTGTCTGTCCCTGAGTAACAATTCTGTGGCCCTAACTAACGATTCTGTGGCCCTAAGTAACAATTCTCTGGCACTCAGTAACAATTCTGTCTGTCCCTGAGTAACAATTCTGTGGCCCTAACTAACGTTTCTGTGGCCCTAAGTAACAATTCTCTGGCACTCAGTAACAATTCTGTCTGTCCCTGAGTAACAATTCTGTGGCCCTAAGTAACAATTCTGTGGCCCTCAGTAACAATTCTGTGTCTGTCCCTGAGTAACAATTCTGTGGCCCTAACTAACGTTTCTGTGGCCCTAAGTAACAGTTCTGTGGCCCTCAGTAACAATTCTGTGTCTGTCCCTGAGTAACAATTCTGTGGCCCTAACTAACGTTTCTGTGGCCCTAAGTGCAAACAATTCTCTGGCACTCAGTAACAATTCTGTCTATCCCTGAGTAACAATTCTGTGGCCCTAATAACGTTTCTGTGGCCCTCAGTAACAATTCTGTGTCCCTGAGTAACGTTTCTGTGGCCCTTAAGTAACAATTCTGTGGCCCTCATAACAATTCTGTGTCTGTCCCTGAGTAACAATTCTGTGGCCCTAACTAACGTTTCTGTGGCCCTAAATAACAGTTCTGTGGCCCTCAGTAACAATTCTGTGTCCATGAGTAACGTTTCTGTGGCCCTAAGTAACAATTCTGTGGCCCTCATTAAGAATTCTGTGTCTGTCCCTGAGTAACCAATTCTGTGGCCCTAACTAACGTTTCTGTGGCCCTAAGTAACAATTCTCTGGCACTCAGTAACAATTCTGTCTGTCCCTGAGATAACAATTCTGTGGCCCTAACTAACGTTTCTGTGGCCCTAAGTAACAATTCTCTGGCACTCAGTAACAATTCTGTCTGTCCCTGAGTAACAATTCTGTGGCCCTAAGTAACAATTCTGTGGCCCTCAGTAACAATTCTGTGTCTGTCCCTGAGTAACAATTCTGTGGCCCTAAACTAACGTTTCTGTGGCCCTAACTAACGTTTCTGTGGCCCTAAGTAACAATTCTCTGGCACTCAGTAACAATTCTGTCTGTCCCTGAGTAACAATTCTGTGGCCCTAACTAACGTTTCTGTGGCCCTAAGTAACAATTCTCTCTGGCACTCAGTAACAATATCTGTCTGTCCCTGAGTAACAATTCTGTGGCCCTAAGTAACAATTCTGTGGCCCCTCAGTAACAATTCTGTGTCTGTCCCTGAGTAACAATTCTGTGGCCCTAACTAACGTTTTCTGTGGCCCTAAGTAACAGTTCTGTGGCCCTCAGTAAACAATTCTTGTGTCTGTCCCTGATAACAATTCTGTGGCCCTAACTAACGTTTCTGTGGCCCTAAGTAACAATTCTCTGGCACTCAGTAACATTCTGTCTATATCCCTGAGTAAACAATTCTGTGGCCCTAATAACGTTTCTGTGGCCCTAAGTAACAGTTTCTGTGGCCCTCAGTAACAATTCTGTAGTCCCTGAGTAACGTTTCTGTGGCCCTAAGTAACAATTCTGTGGAGCCCTCAGTAACAATTCTGTGTCTGTCCCTGAGTAACAATTCTGTGGCCCTAACTAACGTTTCTGTGGCCCTAAGTAACAATTCTGTGGCCCTCAGTAACAATTCTGTGTCTGTCCCCTGAGTAACAATTCTGTGGCCCTAACTAACGTTTCTGGGGCCCTAAGTAACAATTCTCTGGCACTCAGTAACAATCTGTCTGTCCCAGAGTAACAATTCTGTGGCCCTAACTAACGTTCTGTGGCCCTAAGTAACAATTCTCTGGCAACTCAGTAACAATTCTGTCTGTCCAGAGTAACAATTCTGTGGCCCTAAGTAACAATTCTGTGGCCCTCAGTAACAATTCTTTGTCTTTCCCTGAGTAAACAATTCTGTGGCCCTAACTAACGTTTCTGTGGCCCTAAGTAACAGTTCTGTGGCCCTGAGTAACAATTCTGTGTCTGTCCGAGTAACAATTCTGTGGCCCTAAGTAACAGTTCTGTGGCCCTCAGTAACAATTCTGTGTCCCTGAGTAACAATTCTGTGGCCATAAGTAACAGTTCTGTGGCCCTCAGTAACAATTCTGTGTCCCTGAGTAACAATTCTGTGGCCCTAAGTAACGGTTCTGTGGCCCTCAGTAACAATTCTGTGTCCCTGAGAAACCAATTCTGTGTCTGTCCGAGTAACAATTCTGTGGCCCTAAGTAACAGTTCTGTGGCCCTCAGTAACAATTCAGTGTCCCTGAGTAACAATTCTGTGGCCCTAAGATAACGGTTCTGTGGCCCCTCAGTAACAATTCTGTGTCCCTGAGTAACGTTTCTGTGGCCCTAAGTAACAATTCTGTGGCCCTCAGTAAACAATTTCTGTGTCTGTCCCTGAGTAACAATTCTGTGGCCCTAACTAACGTTTCTGTGGCCCTAAATAACAGATTTCTGTGGCCCCTCAGTAAACAATTCTGTGTCCATGAGTAACGTTTCTGTGGCCCTAAGTAACAATTCTGTGGCCCTCAGTAACAATTCTGTGTCTGTCCCTGAGTAACAATTCTGTAGAGGCCCTAACTAATGTTTCTGTGGCCCTAAGTAACAATTCTCTGGCACTCAGTAACAATTCTGTCTGTCCCTGAGTAACAATTCTGTGGCCCTAACTAACGTTTCTGTGGCCCTAAGTAACAATTCTCTGGCACTCAGTAACAATTCTGTCTGTCCCCTGAGTAACAATTCTGTGGCCCTAAGTAACAATTCTGTGGCCCTCAGTAACAATTCTGTGTCTGTCCCTGAGTAACAATTCTGTGGCCCTAACTAAACGTTTCTTGTGGCCCTAAGTAACAGTTTCTGTGGCCCTCAGTAACAATTCTGTGTCTGTCCCTGAGTAACAATTCTGTGGCCCTAACTAACGTTTCTGTGGCCCTAAGTAACAATTCTCTGGCACTCAGTAACAATTCTGTCTATCCCTGAGTAACAATTCTGTGGCCCTAATAACGTTTCTGTGGCCCTAAGTAACAGTTTCTGTGGCCCTCAGTAACAATTCTGTGTCCCTGAGTAACGTTTCTGTGGCCCTAAGATAACAATTCTGTGGCCCTCAGTAACAATTCTGTGTCTGTCCCTGAGTAACAATTCTGTGGCCCTAACTAACGTTTTCTGTGGCCCTAAGTAAACAATTCTCTGGCACTCAGTAACAATTCTGTCTGTACCCTGAGTAACAATTCTGTGGCCCTAACTAACGTTTCTGTGGCCCCTAAGTAACAAATTCTCTGGCACTCAGTAATAACAATTCTGTCTGTCCCTGAGTAACAAATTCTGTGGCCCTAAGTAACAATTCTGTGGCCCTCAGTAACAATTCTTTGTCTTTCTCCCTGAGTAACAATTCTGTGGCCCTAACTAATGTTTCTGTGGCCCTAAGTAACAGTTCTGTAACCCTGAGTAACAATTCTGTGTCTGTCCCTGAGTAACAATTCTGTGGCCCTAACTAACGTTTCTGTGGCCCTAAGTAACAATTCACTGGCACTCAGTAAACAATTCTGTCTATCCCTGAGTAACAATTCTGTGGCCCTAATAACGTTTCTGTGGCCCTAAGTAACAGTTTCTGTGGCCCTCAGTAACAATTCTGTGTCCCTGAGAGTAACGTAACAATTCTGTGCCCTAGTAACAATTCTGTGGCCCTCATTCCTCTAACAATGTCTGTCCCTGAGTAACAATTTCTGTTAACTAACGTTTCTGTGGACCCCTAAGTAACAATTCTCTGGCACCAGTAACAATTCTGTCGTTCCCTGAGTAACAATTCTGTGGGGGCCCTAATTCCTGTGTAACAATTCTCTGGCACTCAGTAACAATTCTGTCTGTCCCTGAGTAACAATTCTGTGGCCCTAACTAACGTTTCTGTGGCCCTAAGTAACAATTCTCTGGCACTCAGTAACAATCTTCTGTCTGTCCCTGGAGTAACAATTCTGGTGGCCTCAGTAACTAATTCTTTGTCTTTCCCGAGTTTCTGTGGCCCTAAGTAACTAATAAATACTGTGGCCCTACGATAACAATTCTGTGTCCTTTCCCGAGTAACACTTCTGTGGTCCCTAAGAAACTGTTCTGTGGCCCTCAGAACAATTCTGTGTCCCTGAGTAACAATTCTGTGTCAATAAAGTAACCAGGTTTCTGTGGCCCTCAGTAACAAATTCTGTGTCCCTGAGTAACAATTCTGTGGCCCTAAGTAAACGGTTCCTGTGGCCCTCAGTAACTAGAATTCCTGTGTCCCTGAGAAACATATTCTGTGTCTGTCCGAGTAACAATTCTGTGGCCCAAATTCTGTGGCCCCCAAGTTTAAAAGTTTTTGTGGGCCCCTCGTAAAAATTCAAATGTCCCTGGGGGTAACCCAAATTCCCGTGGCCCCCCCAAAATAACGGGCGTGGCCCCTCAGTAAAAAATTCTGTGTTCCCCCGAGTAAAGTTTCTGTGGCCCTAAAATAACAATTCTGGGCCCCGTAAAAAATTCTGTGTCCCGTCCCTGAGTAAAAAAATTCTGTGGCCCCCAACTAACGTTTTTTTTGGCCCTAAATAACAGTTTTTGTGGGCCCCCAGTAACAATTCTGTGGCCCTGAGTAACGTTTCTGTGGGCCCCAAATAACAATTCTGTGGGCCCCCAGTAACAAAATTCCCGTGTCCTTTCCCCGATAAACAATTCTGTGGCCCTAATTTTTTCTGTGGCCCTAAGTTTAAAAATTCTCTGGCACTCATAACAATCTGTCTGTCCCCGAGTAAAAAATTCTGTGGGCCCAAACTAACGTTTTTGTGGCCCTAAATAAAAAATTCTCTGGCCCCTCAGTAACAATTCTGTCTGTCCCTGAGTAACAATTCTGTGGCCCTAAGTAACCCAAATTTTGTGGCCCTTCCCGTAACAATTTTTGTGTTGTCCCTGAGTAAAATTCTGTGGCCCTAAAATAAAAGTTTCTTTTGGGCCCCTAATAAAAAAGTTTTGGGGGCCCTCGTAACAATTCTGTGTCTGTCCCTGAGTAAACCCAAATTTTGTGGCCCTAAAATAACCCTTTTTTGTGGGCCCTTTAAATAACCCTTCTTTTGGACTCAGTAAAACCCCCCCCCCCCCCCAATTTTTGTCTACCCTGGTAAAAAATTCTGTGGCCCTAATAACGTTTTTGTGGCCCCTAAGGGTTTAAAAGTTCTGGGGGCCCTCAGTAACAATTCTGTGGGCCCTGGGGTTTAAAGTTTCTGTGGCCCTAAGGGAACAATTCTGTGGCCCCCATTAAAAATTTTTTGGGGTCTGTCCCTGATTTAAAAAATTTGTGGCCCTAAAATAACCCTTTCTGTGGGGCCCCAAGTAACAATTCTCTGGCAAATCCCGAATCCCAATTCTGTCTGGCCCTGAGTAAAAAATTCTGTGGCCCTAACAAAAGTTTCTGTTTTTCCCCAAGTTAAAAATTTCCCCTGGGAATCATAAACCCAAATTTTGTCTGTCCCTGAGTAACAAATTTTGTGGCCCCAAAATAAAAATTTCCCGTGGCCCTTTAGGAACAATTCTTTGTCCTTTTCCCCCAGTAACATTTTTGTGGCCCCAAATAACGTTTTTTGTGGCCCTAAGTAACAGTTCCGTGGCCCCCCAGTTAACAATTTTTGTTCTGTCCCTGAGGGAACAAATTCCCGTTTGGGCCCCAACTAACCCTTTCTGTGGCCCCCAGTAACAGTTCTGTGGCCCTCAAAAACCCAAATTTTGTGTTTTGTCCCAGGTAAAAAATTTTTTGGGGGCCCTAACTAACGTTTCTGTGGCCCCCAATAAAAAATTCTTTTTGGGACTCAGTAACAATTCTGTCTGTCCGGAGTAACAAATTTTGTGGCCCTAAAAACGTTTTTTGTGGGGCCCCAAGTAACAGTTCTTTTTGGGGGCCCCCAGTAACAATTCTGTGTCTGTCCTAGTAACAATTCTGTGGCCCTTTAAAATTTTAACCCCTTTTTTTTTTTTTGTGGCCCCAAGTAACAATTCCCCCTGGCACTCAGTAACCCAAATTTTGGGCCCGTCCCCCCGAGTAACAATTCCCGTGGCCCTAATAACGTTTTTTGTGGCCCTAAATAAAAAGTTCTGTGGCCCCCAGTAACAATTCTTGTCTGTCCCTGAGTAACAAACTGTGGGCCCTAACTAGCGTTTTTTTGGCCCAAGTTAACATTCTGTGGCCCTCCCCTAAAAAATTCTGTTCCCTGATAATTTCTTCCTGTCCCCCAAATAACGTTTCTCTGTCCCCAAGTAACGTTTTTGTGGCCCCAACCGTCCCTAATACAGAGCGGTCTGCCTCTTTGAATGGGCGGGGGGCCCAAAAGAAGAATTTTTAAAATGGCCGCTATTTATAGCTCGCCCTTACAAAAGTGCTGGCTTCCGGGGTGCTGATTGGGTAATCGATCAAAATGTCATTTAAAAGGAAAAGCATTATGGGTCAGCGTGCCTTGCTGCGCGCCTTCCCAGACATTTCCCCCCCCGTCGCCGCAACATGTCCGCCGCCCCTTTTAGGAAAAAAATTTTATTCGCGCGTCCCAAGTGGCTATTTTTCGGGGTTCGGCGAATCGAAAATTTTTTCCCAAAATTTCCCACTCGAATTCCCCTTCCCTACTTTGATTTTGCTCTTTTCTAATACAAACATCAGTAGCACGACCCTTTATTTTGGCACTGTGCATGTGAAATTTAAAAAACAAGGGGCAAAGGGGATATTAATTGAGACTCTGGGCTTTTACAAGCCCGCTTTTTTAACAAGCTCACAAGCGCTGTTAAAGTGTTACTAAACCCCCAAAACATAAAATCAGTCTTATGTCCAAATCAGTTAAAAACCTTGCTGGTATACTCACTGGAAACTTAAAGGGGGTTTAAACCCTCTGCAGTTTTGCAAAAAAACTGTTTGATCCCTGTCT
>CATNWA010004908.1:0-13591 GCA_951230385.1 Staurois parvus
AAAGGAAAGATCTTGTGCTATTTAAGCACCACTAAAAAAGGGACTTTCCTTTCCTAAAAAAAAGCCCCCCAGCGGCAGGCTTTTCACTGCCCCCCAGGACTTTCTTCTTTACTCATTTTTTCCCGGTTCCGAGTTTCCGGCCACCCTGAATGGCCGAGTGAAAATGACGTCACTCCCAAAACATTTTGGTGGGCTAAAGGGTCAGGGGTCGGTTAGTTTGGGAAGAACACCCAAGGGGTAGCCTTTCCCTACAGGGGCAATGCGTGGTGACATCTTTGGGGATGCTGCTCGCGGGAAATTTTCCCCAAAACCCTGTGCTGTTTAAGGGTTTACCAAAGGGTGCGGGAGTTCAGGGGTGCATGTTCAAAGTGCGGGTTTCAGGGTGTTTACACAAAAAATTTGAAGACCCTCGGGCTCTTTTCCCCAAGCTGCTTTCTTTTGTATCCCTTACCCAAAACATCTCCCCCTTTCCCCCCTTTTTCAGCTGGGGAAAATTTCCCTTGCAACCTCCCTTCCCCCTCCCCCCCATTTTCCCGCCCCCCCCTTAAAAGGCGTTCCCAATTTTTTCCAAATGTTTAACATTTGTTTTGTGTTAGGTAAACCCACCGGGCCCGAAACCCTTGCCCTTCCCCCCCACATTTTGGTGGGGCCTCCCCATTTTCCCAGGGAGATTTCCCGTGGTTTTGGGTCGACTTTCCAGCACTGACACCGGGAAACCCTTTGGAAATCCCCCGGGCCCTCACCCTGAATTCAATGGGCGTGCTCAAAAGATAGATTTGGGGGGAGCCTTTTGGGGGGGCCAAACTTTAACCCCCCCCCCCCTTTTTTTAAACACAGTAAAGACGGCCCTTTTTTTTTTACTTTGCGATAGTGGTGAGCAGGGGTGAAAGAGGGCCCCCTTTGGCCAGAGGGTTGGAACTGTTTCCTTCCCAAGTTCCAGGCTGAAGAAAAAATCAAAATAAAGCGAAGTATAAAAGTATTTAAAAAAACCCTGCCCCTATTTTTTTTGCAAAAGTAAGGAGTGGGGGCGGTGAAGGGGACTCTAAATCAGGTAGCATTTCATTAAAACAAATAATAAAAATATGGTTTTTTTATGATGCTCAAACTTTTAAGCCCCACAAAAATACTGAATAGCCCTAATGTAAAATGGCTTGGTTTATGGAATGCTCATGTAGAAAAAAAAAAAAATCAGCGTGTGGTTAAATGATGTGTATATTGTATTGTATCTTTTCGGGATGTTAACATTTGTCGGTGTATCTTCTGCTCTCGAGTTCTTAGTGCTTTGCATAACTGGAGGTATGACAGATGGTGTGCTTTTGACTTACACTGTTTTTGCAGCAAAATGTGTCCAAAACCATCTCTCATACACCTGTGATATGCCTTACTTCATCACATCTACCAGGAAAAAAACGTTCTACTTTAGAAAATTCATTTCATTTATTGCAAACCTGTTATGAGAGAAACAGGAGCCTCAATTGCTGACCTATTCCCGGTCAATGCCTATTGTCAGGTTGCCATGCTGATCCTCAATACCATTAATACTGTTGATATAAACTTCTGACTTTTTTTCGAGCTTTGCTGATCTGCCTAATAGCTCTGAGCCAGTGACTCTGAATGTATGGAAACCAGAGGATCACAAAAACAAACCGGGCAACCAGCATTTTCATCAGGTCGGCAGCAATGAGATCTCATAGGTCTCTGTTGTGGCAGGTCGTACAACTTAATGCATACTCACTATGGGTAGATTAGGACTCTCAGAAATATTTTTGTAATTGATAAGATGAAACTCTGGTCAGGTTGCTTTAGCTAATTAAGTATTGTTCTTCTTGTTCCCCTCTGATGTCTCCAGAGTCTGTCTAATTCTGGCAAAGTAGAGGGTTCGGGAACATCGTAACCTTCTGAGCCTTTTAGCTGATTCTTCTCCAGTTTTGTGAACCAGAGCACCTCCCTACGTGACCCAGATAACAAGGTCTAGTGGGGCAGATAGAATATAAATGAAAATGAAGGGAAGTAATCTTTATCTGGGAGTGTTATTTTATAACGTATGGAGCAGCCCAAAGGATGGCACGCTCAAAAATGAAATCTAACAAGTAGGAAGTCATTAGGATTGGCATTGTGCCAGCTGGCATTTTTCATGCACATACACAATTACAGATTTCATTATGTTACTAGCCTCTCCAGATTAACATTAAATGAATCGCTCTGAAACCTGCAAGTATCACTTTGATTCCTTGCAAGGGTAAAGCGGTGTGGAGAATGCTGAACTGGGGAAATCTTAAAATAGTGTGCAGAAGTAAAGTTATATTTGCATTTGAAAGCAATTCTGCTATGTCATGTTTTTCTCTAACTGGCCAAAGCTTTTTTAAAAAGGGAAACTATTGTGTTCATGTTTTTTTTTTTCCGGTAAGCAAATAGTTCTGTGTGGTTATTGTAAAATGTACCTGAATGTAATGTTTGAAATCGTCCTCCCAATTTTACTTGCTGTCCTACATATTTACAACCAGATTTAATGGCTCTAAAGTAAAGGCGCATTGGGTTTAAATATATATTTTTAGGTGTTTATGTTTGGAACTATTTTTTCAAAATCAGGTATATAATTTTCTTGTTATTTACCACTAACAGCCACAAGCTGGTAGGCTCCAGTAGGAGCAGAAGCCTTCTGGTGGCCGGATTACATCTGTGCTGCAAAACAGGGCTAACAGCCAGGGATATGAGATCTCACAAAAATAAGTTTGTCAAAGAAGATCACAGCCTTTCTCTGGGGTTATCAGGAGGACATCAGTAACTGGGCAAGGTTTTCCAATTGCTATTCTCATCCATGAGCCATGGCCAGTGGTATCCTATAAAACAGCTTTATTAGAAGATGGTCATCCAATGACTAAGAGCTCTACAATTACTTAGACATGCTGTAGAGCAGTGGTCTCCAAACTGGCCCTTTGCTTACATTTATCCAGCCCTTGTGGAACCATTACTTCTGCTAACACCAATGATACGTTCCCTATTCATTCCACTGATAGCAACAGAGGGGGCATATTTACCCACAATGGCACCCAAAGATGGGATGCAATTCCACCTATTGACACCAACGATGGTGCACAATTCCACCTATTGACACCAACGATGGTGCACAATTCCACTATTGACATCAACGATGGGGCACAATTCCACCAACAGTGGGGCATAATTACCCCCAATGGCACCCAATGAAGGGGCACCATTCTTCCCAGCAATCTAAATTATGGAACACTATTCCTCCCACTGAAACCAATGATGGGGCACATTTAATCCCACTACCACAGACAATGGGGCACAATTCCACCTACTGACACCAGTGATGGGGTACATTTCCTCCTACTACCACCGACAATGGGGCACAATTCCACCTATTGACACCAATGGGGCAAAATTCCATCCACTAATACCAAAGAAGGGGTACAATTCGACCCACTAACACCAAAGAAGGGGTACAATTCCATCCCACTGATACCAGTGATGGGGCAAAAATTCCTCCCACAGACACCAAATATTGGGGAAAATTCCTCCCACAGACACCAAATATAGGGCAAAATTCCTCCCACTGACACCAAATATGGGGCAAAATTCCTCCCACTGACTACCAGGCCTAGGCACTTTCCACTCCCACTGGCCACAGTCCTGCCCCCCTAAAGTCTGAAAGACAATAAATTGGCCCTTTTCTATCACTAGCACAGCAATTATTATTCAACATATTTCAAGGGGTGTATTGTATATTTTTAGCTTCTTTTGATTTATTGGATAGCACTCACATTACTTATAAAGTCTGGAGGCCACTGCTGTAAAGCGATAGTGATCTATTTGATAGAGGAACCCGAAGCATGGCCTCTGAAATTACCAAAGGGAAAATATGCAGAGTACCGATCACAGAAAACAGGGTGCAGGTAGAAAAGGCATATAAGCTACAGGAATGTTGGACACGGAGGACAGAGATAGGGAACATGTTACATGAGACTGCTAGAGACCATCATTACAGTTCCGTTATAAATCAATGCTGCCACTTTTGTGCTCCCTAAAGCCCCCTTAAAAATGACTGTAGCCACATTTGTGCTCCCTAAAGCCCCCTTAAAAATTACTGTAGCCCCATTTGTCATCATTGTCAAATGTCAGAAAAAAAATACATAAAAAGAGATGTAGGTGAAAAGATACACCATACCATTTACCTAGATTGAAGAAGCCAGTCTATTGGCTCAAAGTAGGAAACTAGTCAGAGATGATTCCGATTACTGGGACGTAAAGGCTTCACAAAAAGTACTAAAAGGCCATAGGCTAAGCTCCAGGGCTGTAGAGTGTCATGCAATATAAAGACCTTTCTACTAATGTCTTTAAAGGGTCTTGATAGCTTGAATCCCTACTAACTTATTGTATATATAGATATAAATAAAACGAATTGTGACTGGCACATAAAAAAAAAAGTTTCAATGTTTTCCATTTTTTTAATAGACTTTTCCAACAACCTTTATTAGTGACTACTTTAAACCTGGAACCTTACCAGTTCTTTATCACTGTCCTTTGTGTATGTTTTCTCCTTCTCCTCCTCATTCTTGGTCCAGCTGTAGGAAACCATGTAATTCATGATGGGTGGATGGTAGATAATGTCAGGCTGGTTCCAGGTCACCAACAAAGCCGTCTTATTTACCGGTTGCACTTTCATGTTGACAGGTGGGGTGCTGCAGACTGGAACACAAAACACACAGAGCTTTGTTAATTAGTGAAACATCCAGCTAATTTGTGCAAATGTATCAAATGCTGTTTCAATTAAAATCACTCACAGATCCCTCGGCATGTTATACCGAAGGATCGATCCATTTAAATTCTGCAGTTTTCTTTGCTAATGGAAGAAAAAAAAGGTCAACGTAGACGCTGGGGGACAGCTTTCGCAGGGCAGGTTCTACGCATGGTTTATTTCTTCCTCAAAGTGTGCTAGTTTTATGATGTGAAGAATGTAGAGCCGATTACTTTTTCATAATCTGCCAAGTACAAAAATTACCATATATGCATAGTTTTCATAAACACCAGAAACTGCCCAGTGTTTAGTCTGCTTCTGCATGCTCACCACTAAGCCCAATATTGGATTATAGTACATAAAATGAATGGAAGATCCTTTACAATACAGCCCCATCTTCAAAGGCTCTATGTGTAGGAGGGTTGATTGGCAGTGGTCCTCATAGAGGTCCTCAAGTGTAAACATTTCTGTATGAATAGCTGCTACCATTTAGCATCTTCTGTTCCAGCATCGAGACCATGAAAGGCAGGCATGAATTTGTAGAAAAGCAACAAGATTCTAGGGGGATGGCAAATTATCCTCATTTCATTATTTTTTCATGTCATGTTTTAGGCAAGAAAATAATAGCTAAATATAAAAATGTATTTAGAATAACCATATTTGTATTACTTGGGGTCGATGTAATTGTGTGATCTGAGGGTTGTG
Organism: Staurois parvus; assembly: GCA_951230385.1. Classification (NCBI taxonomy): domain Eukaryota; kingdom Metazoa; phylum Chordata; class Amphibia; order Anura; family Ranidae; genus Staurois; species Staurois parvus. Next base: position 5,465 of record CATNWA010004908.1, read on the forward strand.
AGGCTATCATAATAGAGCTGGCTTCAGGAGCAACTAACGGAAATCTAGGCCCCATAAAAGGGCAAAGCTTATTGATTGCCATGAGCAAATCAGACATTGGTTTCCGAGCTGGAGAAATCTTTGGAATCTCAATCGAAGATGGAAATATAGACAGCAATAACAACCTGACCAATATGATAACCCCTCTAAGATCCAACATGGAAAAAAATGTTTTGGCTGGAGTTGGGCTTTAACCTCTCTTTCTGCCCAGCCCTGATGTCTCTTTAAGTGGGTCTATAAGTCTAGGAGGCGGGACAAACTTCCTGATTGGGAGATTGGCTTGCGAGCTTCCGATCATAACGAGAGATGGAGACTAATCTATGACAACTCAGTCATGTTCTAGGATCCTGTAGTGAGTGTACTCTTAGAACAGAAACTTCGTCCATTCCTGGACACACGTGTGTTTTAAAACCCTGTTTGCTGCTACAGGTGCTATGTGGGCGACAAGAGATTAAATTCAACAAAAAAATTGTAAGACATAAAAAAAATATTTGCCCACTGCAGGCAGCAGGTAGTGAATATAATGTAGCAAAGCCACTTAAATAGTCTGAATAGCCTGTTTTATGACCAGTACAGCAGGATATCAGATTACACACACAGATAATGCCTGTCTGGATAGGTTTAACCTGCAGAAACTGTTTAAAATGCAGAGCTAGTGCTTGGCTTTCTTGCTAGGGAGTCCAGTACACAATGCAAACACTGCGTCATGGAAGTACCCAATATGAACTGTGTATGAGCAAAATAATAATCTTACAAAACTTTTATAAAACCATTTGTAATATGTAACGGAAAATTATATACAATTGATCAAAGTGTTATTGCTTCTAAGGTTTTTTTTTTTTATGTTAATTGGCTGGGGGTTCATTTCTAGGCTGGTTGAGGGCTCTATGCATAAATTAAAGTAGTTGTAAAGGCAGAAGGTTTTTCTAACCTTCATGCATTCTATACCTGAAGGTGAAAAACCTCCTGTATGTGGCTTCGATCCAGCGATGTGCAGGAGGCAGCTCAGGATCAAGCATGCAGGTGTGCTACAATAGGAAGGGCTTCCTATAGTGGTGCACCAAGAAGAGAAGGAGCCTGGAGCGCCCACGGAGTACCCAAAAAGATGAGTATTGGGGCTGCTCTGTGCAAAACCATTGCACAGGTAGGTAAGACATGTTTTTCTAAAAAAAGAAAAAATAAATAAGCCTTTACAATAACTTTAAGATCACCTTATGCAGCCTAAAAACCCTGTTCTGGCATGCTGAACTAGAGGAAGATTTTACACATCTGTCCATGACAAACAATCGTAAAAACATGAACCAGTAAGTAAATGTGGAAGTTGCATCAAAAATGACTTTAATGTGAATTTTATAACAAAAGCTATTCATAAATTGCACTGGCAGAAAATGTGCCGCCGTTTTGGCTGCCCTGTACCCTTAACTTTTTTAATTGAGCTTCTTGTGTCTTCAGATTTTATTACTCGTATACATCAATTGTAAATGACAAAGTGACAGATGTGGAAAGCAGCACATCTCTCAATCTGATCCTGACCACAGGAAAGAAGGAATGAATGAAACTTTGGGACCTTCTTCTGGCCCTGCAGCAAACCCTTTTTTATGCTCCGATGCTCGCTGACAGTTGGAAATGAGATTGCGGCTCATGCATTAAAACCATCACTTTCACAAATGATCCGCTTCTGCAAACATGTGTCAGGCCATTCTCCATGTGTCAGAATATGTCCCTGACCTATCGTGCCTCCATCACTCACATATGATCACTCTTTTTTTATTTAATTTTTTATTTTTTTTTTATTTAAAGGGGATCAATGATCAAGAAAATAAAAAAGAAGAAAATAGACGGAGCTACTTTGGATTCATGAATGTGCATGGAAGAGCTATTGTTTTACCAGTTGCAACCATTGCTTTTGAAATGTAAGCTCTAAGAAGAGAGGCCCTCTGAGCCCTCCTGTATTGAATTACATTTTAACTATTCTCCATTTTGTAATGCGCTGGGGAAAACTGTTGTTGTTATAAATCCTGAATCATGATAATAAAAATTCTGATTGGTTGATGTGGGCAAAAATGGATTTTGTTGTTACTCATCGTAAAATCCCTTTCTCTGAATTCACTGATGGACATAGCTCTTTTGAATCTTGACCATAGGGTTTAGAACGCTACCTACTGATTAGGACACTAGGCAGAAAAGAACATAAGACTGCCTATAGGCAGCCCCCCCCCCCCGGTGTAAAACCTCCTCTCTGCTTTAGGCATCCAATTTTCCTTTGCCTAGTGTTTCAGGAGTAAGGACTTGGTTTCCTACTGGGACCTGAGGTTACATAGCTTTTTTTCCCCCTGGATTTCTTTCCTTCAGAGATCTTCAATCAACAGCCAGGCTGGGCAACAGGCTGGACAATATAGCTCCAGTAGTCAACCCAGGCCGGCCAGCGAGACCACGCAGACCTTTAGCAAAGCCTTGTCCTGGATAGGGGCACCCATTACATTAAACGTCTCACAGGGATACATATGACCAGGCGCCAGAGTCTGTGTCAGTATTACCCTAGCCAACAGCCCACCACACTTTGGTGGAGAGGAGGATCTCTCTTGGGAGCATCACCTGCAAGCTCTGCTAGGTCAGTAAGTAGATGCTCCCCCTTCCCCTGACAAATTTGGTGTGGGGCGTGGGGGTCCACAGCACTTCTGTGTGTGTCGGGAAGCCCTGCCTGTGTCCCCTTGTCCCAAGGTGGGCAGCCCCCTGGTCCCAACCAAATTAGTCCTTGTGCCCCCATTGCATATGGGCCCCATCCACTCTCCATGGGTCGGTGTCTAGACTAGTGACTGTGGGGAAGAATAATAAAAATTCTGATTGGTAGATGTGGGCAAAAAGGGCATTTTCTTGTGACATTTCACTTGTCATTTTCCATGCACAGGTCTCTGTGTTCGCAATCTTAGTTGCTATAGGCAGCTTAAACATTTTTTCTTTTAGCTTTTATATCTCTACCCCATTGTTCACTAAAATGCAATCTGCTCCGTCTGTTTTATACAAAATAAATCAAGTCTTTTTTCTTTTTCCTATAATGCCGCAGACGCTGCATTGAAATATTCCATAGGGTTTCTATGCAGGGAAGCAGAACAGAGATATTGCTGTGCTCTTCACTATCAGACTCTCTTCTCTCCGCCAAGGGAAATCCAATGTTTATGACGGAATATTATCTCACCCTTTCTCTCGAGACGCTCGTCTATCACGGAAGAACATCTCCGAGAGAAAATACACAGGATTCATCCAGAAAGACGGTGCCTGAGTACTTCACACTTCCTCGAGGTCACCACCTAATCATATTTGAAATTCAACGCAAGAAATACCACTGATCAAATCAACTGCAAAACGATGCATTATTAAAATGTATTGACATTCTGGGTCATTATGGAATGCTGCAACTGATTCATAATATATGAGCATAATGCGCGCTATTATTTATCTAATGAATAAACCGCTCTGGCCTGTTTCGTGCTGAATGAAGACATATAATACTTAGAGAAAAACATCACTAGGAGCCACTGCATACTCTTCAAGACCATATCTCCTAATAAATTGCAGGAAAACAAATCTCACTCTTGTGGGTCTCAATCACTTACTTATATATTAAGGGTTCAGATTTGCAAGTCAATTGTGGATTAAAGTAGATTTAAAGCCAAAATCTCTAAAAAGTCAGGAAATCTGCTCAGTTGTCATCAGAACAAGTGTGCCCATTGGATAAGTTCACCTCTAGTCCTGGTACTGGTGACAACTCAAATTCTGGCATTTTTCTAACTTCTCACCACTTATCCAAAACTTTACAAAATTGCAATAGTGCTACTAAACCCAAAAACAAGAATTTAATACATTGCAGCTTACCAATTCTTAGCTCTGATGGTTGCATTAGGTTTCACATGAGGTTTATTTTAGGCTTTCTTTCCTTTATTTTCATCTGGTGATCTGGCTAGTAAGTCTGTTGTTTTTCAACAAGATCTCCTGCAGATGTAGCCATAAAGCCAGCCATAGACAGACTGAATCTTGGCCAGTTCAGCAGGGACTGGTTAAGATTCAATCCATCTATGGGCAGGCTGGTTGTGCAGATGTCGATCAATTTCAGTACAACCAGCCTGTTGAATTTTTTTCATTTGATCATAGCTGGCGGCTATAACCGTCAGCAGCGATTATTGTGTCCTGCCGGTGTGGAAGGCTCCGCACTGGCAGAACAAAATAGCTCCGTGGGAAGGATTCCCCCCATGAGCACTTGAGTTGATGGTGGAATCAAGTAATTTTCATCCCTTCCACCCGTGGTGGAAGGAAAGAAAATTGAATAATATATAGGCTGCTTTACAGGGTTGAGCCAAACCATTTAACACTGACAGGGGTGCTTACAATGATCAGCTTCCATTAATTCATGTAAAATCTTTATTCCAAAAGAAAACAAAACTGTTGTTGTAATTGCTTGTGTAACTGCACTGTGAGCTGAAGTTTGACTTCAATTTGTTACTGTACTTAAATCTGCTAGTCCTTCTAACCCTGCCCCCCAGACTGACAGTGCTGCTGTCTGCTGTGCCCCGCGTGCTCCTTCATCAAGAGTGGTGGCACTCTAATACAGGAAGTGTGTTACAGGCCAGATCACCAAATGAAAACCGTGAAAAAAAAAAAAAAAAGGAAACTACTGCAGCCATAACATCCAATAATTGGTAAGCTGCAAAATATCACATATTTTGGTTTTATTACTGCTGTACCTGTGTTTGAAAGTGTACCCCAATGCATATGAGCAGCACAAATGCAATGTAAAGTCATCTGTAATTTAAGGCTCCTACTTGACAAGAAAGAGGTGCAGAGTCGTTACAATGTCAGCTGTACTATCACAACAAGTTGCTGTGCACACGCAGCTCAGATCTGATCAACCCACTTGCATCTCCTTATTGGTCAACCAGCACATATAGTGGCCAACAAAATGGCATCTGGGGAAGGAAGGGACCAAGGAAGCATAATACACTCCAGCTCTGGTCTCAATTTGTACAGTAAGATTCACTGGATTTTGGGGCTCCTGAAGATCTCTGGTAAGTATAAATAGGGGTGATATTTTAACCTAAACATTTTTTTTTACCTTAAAGTGATATTAAAGACAATATAAAAAAAACAAACAAAAACAAAACAAAAAAAAAAACATAACGTTACACTTATCTGGTTTGTGTAATTTTACCAAATTTTCAGAGAAATACATTGGTGCCAACTGAGAAAAAGCTTACATAATTCCATTTCCCATTTCATTATATACAGTGGGGATCGAAAGCTTGGGCACCCCAGCTAAAAATTTGTATTAATGTGCATAAAGAAGCCAAGGAAAGATGGAAATATCTCCAAAAGGCATCAAATTACAGATTAGACATTCTTATAATGTCAACAAAATTTAGATTTTATTTCCATCATTTACACTTTCAAAATAACAGAAAACAAAAAAAATGGTGTCTGCAAAAGTTTGGGCACCCTGCAGAGTTAATATCTTGTACTGCCCCCTTTGGCAAGTATCACAGCTTGATAACTCTTTTTGTAGCCAGCCAAGAGTCTTTCAATTCTTGTTTGAGTTTTCTTTGCCCATTCTTCCTTACAAAAGTCTTCCAGTTCTTTGAGATTTCTGGGCTGTCTGTCACGCACTGCTCTTTTAAGGGTCTATCCATAGATTTTCAATTATGTTGAGGTCAGGAGATTGTGAAGGCCATGGCAAAACCTTCAGTTTATGCCTCTTGATGTAATCCCCCATGGATTTCGAGGTGTGCTTAGGATCATTATCCATTTGTAGAAGCCATCCTCTCTTTAACTTCAGCTTTTTCACAGATGGCATCAAGTTACCATCCAAAATTTGCTGAAATTTTATTGAATCCATTTTTCCTTCTACTCGTGAGATGTTCCCTGTGCCACTGGCTTCAAGACAACCCCAAAGCATGATTGATCCAACCCCATGCTTAACATAGTTGGACAGAGGTTCTTTTCATTAAATTCTGTGCCCCTTCTTCTCCAAACGTACCTTTGCTCATTTCGGCCAAAAAGTTCAATTTTTAACCTCATCGGTCCACAGAACTTGTTTCCAAAATGCATCAGGCTTGTCTATATGTTCATTTACAAAGTTCAAACGATGATTTTTGTGGTGAGGATGTAGAAGAGGTTTTCTTCTGATGACTCTTCCATGAAGACCATGGTGTCCGTTTATGACACAGAGAATAGCTGCGATTCAACAGATCTCAGCTATTCTCTGGTCATTCACAGTTTATGACACTGAGGAGATCATGTCAGCCCTTCTTTTACTGTAATCTGGCGAGATTATAGCAAAATGAGCCGTTTTCCAGAGTTTGTAGACCGTTCTCCAGCGTTTGGAGACCCGTTCTCCCTTCGTTCGGAGAACTGCTTCATAAACTGCATTCACAGGATAACTGTGTTCTCCGAGAATGCCGGAGAACTGAGCAGCGATCTATTACCGCTGGTTCATGAACGGACACCTAAATTTGTACAAGTATCTCTTTATAGTGGAATAGTGTACCACAACTCCAGTGTCTGACAGATCTTTCTGGAGGGATCATGCAGTCAAACGTGGGTTTTTGAATTGTTTTTCTCACAATCCTGCGAGCTGTTCTGTCTGATATTTTTCTTGGTCTTCCAGATCTTGCTTTAACTTCCACTGTTCCTGATGACTGCCATTTCTTAATTACATTCCGAACAGAGGATATTGACATCTGAAAACGCTTTGCTATCTTCTTATAGCCTTCTCCAGCTTTGTGAGCGTCAACTATTTTCAGTTTCAGTTTTCTAGACAACTGCTTAGAAGAACCCATGGTGCTGATTGTTGGGGCAAGGTCAGATGAGTCTGGGCATTTAAAACCTTTGAGATTGACATCACCTGGTCTTCCCAGACGATGATTGAGAACAATCCATGACACTGGCAGGTCTCAGCTTTGCAAAGGGGACAGTGCATGCTATAAATTCTGCAGGGTGCCCAAACTTTTGCAGACGCCATTTTTTTGTTTTCTGTTATTTTGAAAGTGTAAATGATGGAAATAAAATCTAACTTTTGTTGACATATTATAAGAATGTCTAATCTGTAATTTGATGCCTTTTGGAGATTTTTCCATCTTTCCTTGGCTTCTTTATGCACATTAATACAAATTTTTAGCTGGGGTGCCCAAACTTTCGATCCCCACTGTATATATACACACACACATATACACTTCTCAAAAAAATTAAAAGGAACACTTTGAAAACACATCAGATCTCAATGGGAAAAATCTCCTGCTGGATATCTATACTGATATGGACTGGGTAATGTGTTAGGAACGTAAGGATGCCCCATCGTTTGATGGAAATGAAAATGATCAACCTACAGAGGACTGAATTCAAAGACACCCCGAAAATCAAAGTGAAGAAATGATGCAGCAGGCTAGTCCATTTTGCTGACATTTCATTGCAGCAACTCAAAATGGTACTCAGTAGTTTGTATGGCCCCCACGTGCTTGTATGCATGCCTGACAATGTCGGGACATGCTCCTAATGAGACGACGGATGGTGTCCTGGGGTATTTCCTCCCAGATCTGGACCAGGCATCACTGAGCTCCTGAACAGACTGAGGTGCAACCTTGGATGGACCGAAACATGATATCCCAGAGGTGTTCTATTGGATTTAGGTCAGAAAGGCAACAGTAAACTCATGTCAATATAGAACAAAATCTCTGAGGAATGTTTCCAATACCTTGTTAAATCTATGCCATCAAAAATGAAGGCAGTTTCTGAAGGCAAAAGTTGTCCAACCTGGTGCTAGAGCAAGGTGTACCTAATAAAGTGGCCAGTTACTGTAATTTTTTCCCACTTGTGGCCAAATCCAGGGCAGACGGCTGCACTCCCATGGACTTTAAACTTCTTAATAACAGTTGCAACTGTAGTCATGGTCTTAGAGCCTTTACCTTTGACATGTTCTTTTCTGATCTCTTAACTCCTCTCTCTTTTTTGCCTTCTCTCGTCTATATTCATCCAATGATAAACAGTAACGTTACCACTTTTCCCCAGTTAAATAGGCTGGTTGAGTGATCACAAGATTGAAGA
>CATNWA010004909.1:0-14967 GCA_951230385.1 Staurois parvus
TAAATTCCCTGGTAAATCCCCGGGAAAAAGGATTAAATGAATTCTTGTCAAGTGTTCAAAATCATGGCTAATCAAATGAATTTAAAACCAAATTGGGGGGTAAATTATCACTGATTTTGTTTTTCTTTTTGTGCGGTGCAAATAGCTGTGTATATTTACATCTATAATATTATATTTGTTTTTTCTTATAAAAAAAAAAACCCTTGTTTTAAATGTAGGCAATGCTAAGGGGTTGAAAACCTACAAAATTTGAACTTCCATTTATGATTCTTTTTTTGGCTCATTATAAATCAAAACATAATTAAAAGAAAGCATTTTACTTTTTTATTATTAGCCAAAAAATGAGTGAGGGGTGTGTATTTTTATGATCTCCCCCCGAAAGGGGGGGGGGGCAGAATACTTTTTGGGCCCTAATTTTTAAAACATTATTTATTTAAAAAATTTTAAAAAACAAATCTTTAAGACACAAAAAGAAAATTTTTTTTTTATGTAAAAATTATTAATTTAAAAAGAAAAAACCCAGGGGGTAAATAATACACCAAAAAAAAGCCCTTCTTCAAAAAAAATTGAAAACTTTTTTTTTGGGACAGTGTTCTGACTGATAATTGCTTTAAAAAGTGTGACTGCAGGAAATCTGAAAATTTGGCCGGGGAAGGGGGGGGTTTTTGTGTATTTTGAAGGGGTTGAGAATGACTCATAAATTCAATCAAAATGATTTGTTTTTATGGCCCTTTTTTTTCCTGACTCCTAAAGGCCAATGTCATTTCCACAAAGTTAAAATGACAATTCCATGATCCTTTGTGAACTGGGGGGGAGGGGGAAAGAGTGTACGGGGAAAAAAGATCTACTGGATGGTGGGAAAATGGTACGGGGGGAGGGGAGGGGGGGAAAGTGCAATGGGGAGGAAGAGCCCCTTTCCCCTGGGGAGAGGGGGAACGTGTATGGGGAGGGGAGATGTATACGGAGGAGAAAATGCGTACGGGGAAAATGTAAAATTTAGATGGGAAATCAACACCTTTGTAATGCATTCATTCATTCTGGAGTTATCCCCATGACCCCGCACTCTGTGATTTACATACCCCTGGTCCCTAAAGTCTGTGAAAATTTCACCCCTGGGTTTTAAAGGGAATCCTACTCGTACATTAATACTCCTACCCCTTGTGTGTACAATACACACCCTGACAACGCATGATGCATGCTTAGCAATCCTGACCTCTGCTTTTTGTGTGTCACATTTTCCTACCCCACACTCACTGTGCTGCATGCCCCCTTATACTCATAAAAAACTATAAATTAATATTTCCTGACCCCCTTCTCTGTGCATTCCCTACTCTTGCCTCTTTTATTGACCTGTTTTAAATATTCCTTGCAGGTTGCCAACTTTCCGAAAATATACATTTGAAAATTTCATGAGATAAAAAATTTCCAAAAATACCAGTACACTGTGGCGGCCCCGAAAAAAATATGGCCAGGGTCGGCTTCGGGATCTGCACATGCCAGCCAGCCAGGCTTGGAGGAAGAAGGGTAAGGCGTGTAAGTGATCGGTCATGGTTTGGAGCTATTACAAAATTCTGGAGTGCAGCCAGACTGAAGGAGAGGAGAAATGGCGTGTACGAAAGGCGGGGAAGCAGACTCAGAGACAAAATAAAAGCAAGGAAGAAGCAAGCTGCCTTGAAGGAAGAGACCAACTGACTGATCTGCACCAAAGGCCAAACATGAACAAGCACTCTTAATGGAGGAGAGTCAGCATAACATTACCTTAGCCAGCCACCATTGTATCTTGTAAGGTGTGTCACTGATGTAAGGGGAGTGAAATACACTAAGGGACAAGGGGGACACTGATATAAAGTTCCCCCTTCATCAGTACCCTCCAGCCGTCCTTACCATAGTGTATTCACTCTGCAAAAGGTGGCCTCGGGTCAACAGAGTCCCCCCCCCCCACATCAAGAGTTCCCAGCATTCCCCCTTAAATCAGTCCTTAGAGTTCCCCTTTACATCAGAGTCTGCAGAAGGAACTCAGTGGACCCAGATTTAAAGGGAACTGCTAATGTATAAGAGGAAAGCTGTGGACTCTGATGCGGGGGCACAGGTGAGCACAAGACCACTTTACATCAGTGAGCTCCCTCTCTATACCATAGTCTGCAAGAATTTCCCCCTACATCATGGATCTGCAGCATTCCTCTTTGCATCAGAGTCCCCCTTTACATCACGAGGTCTGCAGAGTTTTCCCCCTTGCACTGTAAGGTGGATTCTGCAGACTCTGATGTATGGAGAACTCTGTTGAAGGCTGTGTAAGGAAGGGGAGGTTTCCCTTTTACATAACGATGGTCTAAGTGTTCCCCTTTATACCAGGGTCTACAGTAAGGGGATTACTCCTGTGGGCCCTGATGTAAATGAGAAACTCTGTGGACTTTGATGTAAGGCATGCTAATTTTGTCAACTAAAATATTTTAGTCTAAGAAATTGATACTATTTTAGATCAACCAAAATATAAGTATAACAATTCAGATTACTAAAATATGACTAAAACTAAAATAGCATTTTTTAGTCAATACTAGACTAAAACTAAGTTGAAATCTGATTTCAAAATTAACACTGCTTACATTATAATCACAACAGCTAAATCATTGTCTGTAAGTGCATAGGTCTTCAAACCCAGGTGGCGACTGACAACTCATGGGCCCCCTTGGCAATAGGGGATCATGGGGCCCCTGTGTCCTTGCCCAAACTCAAAAAAGCGTATGAAAAAGGTACCCAGGTGGCATCTTATGGGGCCCCCTACTGACCCCGGGCCCTCGCCAGATGCTCGAGTTTTCCAAATGGTCATCCGCCCCTGTCAAAAACCTTAATAGCATAAATGATATGTTATTAGAATTATATTACTCTACGGGAGTATATACTGAGTTTGGAAATTCTAGAGAAATACTTAAATAATGTATTACATTTAATCAAGCCCCATTAAAATGATTAGATTGTTTAGTCAACTATAATGTACTGGAGATTTAGTTGACTAAATTCGTAGGGGATTTTCATCGACTAAAAACTGTACTGGAGATTTTAGGTTGACCAAAATCGTACTGGAGATTTTATAATCAATAACACAGCACAAAAATGAAATATATAACACAAAGATTTTAAAAAAGTGATAAAGTCTACTGTCCCCGAAAAAAATAGTGATTAAGATGGCTCCAATACAAAAAAATCTGTGCCAAAACAAAAATGTTCTTTAAATGATAATCACCACACAGTGCTCCCCCGTGTTCACCTTCCAATACAATCCCACACTCACCAGATTTGATGGGACTCTTAGCTTGTAGGGCTTAAGAGTCAACAAGGCTTTTACTGTTGGAAGTGTGTTTCCCAGGATTCAGAATGGGAGTACTTGCTCAATCTCATTCCCAGACAATTCTCAAACAGGCAGGAAAGAGATGCAAAAACAAGGGGGACACTCATAGTGTAATACTGTCCCACTTCTTTATAAATGAAACCAAAGTTACATTTTTGCACTCACACACCACTGTTATGAAAAATATATACGGCCATTTTTCTTAAAATGGTATATGCTCTTTACTTCCTACATCAATACAGTGCTTAATCAGCAACAATTAGCTCCGAAGACGCGGCTGGTAGCCGTGCGCTCCACTCACTGGACGTATAACATCACAAGCCCCTAGCCTGAAATACATCACGCCGTTTCGCCCCCCTCCTCCAGGGCATTCTCAACAGACAACAATCTCTGGTCCCTGCAATGTAAGATATATCCTGTCATCACTCCTCCCACCTTCATGACTCACTTCCTATTAGGTGATTCCAGCTTCAATTTCAATAACCCAAAGCACCACTCATTCCTCGGCATTATCGAGGAAACATCATACTCATAAAAATCATATTATTATATTAGAGACTAATCTAAAATCAAAAAATGTAATTCATATAAATTTCTTACAATACCCAATAAATAATCAAAATAAAACTAAAATTAATAAATCCTAAAAATAAATAACATTTTGCTATTGTCTTGCTAAAAATTTTTTTTAGCATACATCACCGAGAAATCAATAAAATAAAATAATTTAATAATATTAAATATTAAATTAATATTAAATGGGGCAAAATGCTGAACAATATGGACACTTTGCTATTACTTCTCACCCCGATCCCAAGATACATAATATTATTTTTTAAATTACTAAATTTGAAAGAAAACAGTTCAAATCTATGTCTACATTTAACACCTTAGAGGCTAAGGTTTCCAATCTAAGGATCCACCTAGTTTTAATTCTATGAGATTGCTTTCCTCAAATCTACTCCTTGCCCAATGAGGGGGGTTTCAATCTTATCTATCCCATAAAATTTCATCAAAAAGAGATGGATCCCTATTATGGAAATTTCCTGAAATGATGAGAAAGGCTAATGTGTTTAGGGAAAAGATTGAGCAAGTACTACTCCCATTCTGAATCCTAGTTATTTGAGAAACATACTTCACCAGTAAAAGCCTTGTTGACTCTTAAGCCCTACAAGCTAAGAGTCCATCAGATCTGTATGAGTGTGGATTGTATTGGAAGGTGATCACGGAGCCACTGTGTGGTAATATCATTTATAGAACACATTTCGTTTTGGCACAGATTTTTTTTGATTGGAGCACTTAATCACCTTTTTTTTTTGGGACAGTGGACTTTATCACTTTTTTAAAAAAATCTTTGTATATATTTCATTTTTTGTGCTGTTACATAGTTTACATAGTTAGTCTGGCTGAAAACAGACAAAAGTCCATCCAGTTCAACCATAGAAAAAAAAAAGTTATAATCCTATACCCACAGTTGATCCAGAGGAAGGCAAAAAAAAACAGCAAAGCATGATCCAATTTGCTCCTGCTGGGAAAAAAAAATACCTTCCTGATCCCTGAGAGGCAATCGATATTCCCTGGATCAACTTTACCTATAAATTGTTAGTATCCAGTTATATTCTTGTGTATCTAAGAAACAATCCAGCCCTTTTTTTGAAGCAATCCATCTGAACTGGCCGATCGAAGAACCAACTCTTGAGGGAGTCTATTCCACATTTTCACAGCTCTCACTGTGAAGAAACCTTTCCATGTTTTGAAGATTACATTTCTTTTCCTAATCTCCAGACGTAAAGAGTGCCCCCTTGTCCTTTTTGATGACCTCAGGGTGAATGGCTCTACACCGAGTTCACTATATGAATCACTGATGTATTTATACGTTGATCATATCCCCTTTAATCTCCTCTTCTCAAGAGAGAATAAATTCAGTTCCTCTAATAATTTCCTCTAATATCTCCTCATAGCTGAGCTCCTCCATGCCTCGTATCAGTTTAGTTGCCCTTCTCTGTACTCTCCAGTTCCCCAATGTTCTTTTTGTGAATTGGTGCCCAAAATTGAACTGCAAATTCCAGATGAGGTCTTACTAATGATTTGTACAGGGCTAGAATGATATCTCTCTCTCTGGAGTCTATACCTCTTTTAATACAAGAGAGGATTTTGCTCGCTTTAGAAACTACAGCTTGGCATTGCGTGCCATTATTAAGCTTGTGATCTACCAGAACTCCCAGATCCTTCTCCACCATTGATTCCCCCAGTTGTACCCCCTAGTATGTATGATGCATGCATATTCTTAGCCCCCAAGTGCACAACCTTACATTTATCAACATTAAAACTCATTTGCCACATAGTTGCCCAATTAAACAGTGCATTGAGGTCGGCTTGTAAATTGAAGACATCCTGTAAGGACGTTATTCCACTCCACAGCTTGGTGTCATCTGCAAAGACTGAAATGGGATGTTTAATCTTATTTTGTATCATTTATAAATATATTAAAAAGTAAGGGTCCCCAACACTGAACCTTGGGGTACACCACTGACACAACCCTAGACCATTCAGGGTATGAATCATTAACCACTACTCTCTGAATACGATCTTTTTGCCAGTTTTCTATTCATTTACATACAGATTTTTCCAAGCCCATAGACTTTACCTTACACATTAGCCATGTGTGGGGAACTGTGTCAAACGCTTTTGCAAAATCCAAGTATATCACGTCCATCCCGCCACCCCTCTGTCCAAGGTTTTGCTCACCCCTTCATAAAAAGAAATCAGATTTGTTTGATAACTTCTGTCTTTCATGAATCCATGCTATCTGTTGCTTAAAATATTTTTTTCCAGCAAGAACTCATTTATGTGCTATTGATTATATTCATGTGGTATGGTGTTTTTACCATGAGAGCAGCAGCATTAATTATTTGAGTTTATGATTTGTCACAGAAGCGTGGGGTATTTATTGTTTTTGTTTATTGTGGAGATTTTAATTGACTGAAATACAACTAAAACCATTCAGATGACTACTAAAACTAAAATGGAATTTTAGTCAAAAGACTATGACTAAAACTAAATCGAAATGTCAAAATTAACACTGATGTAAGAGAGAATTTTGCAGACTGTGATGTAAACAGGAACTCTGGAGCAGGGGCGGACTGACCATTTGGAAACCCGGGCACTGCCCGAGGGCCCGGGGTCAGTAGGGGCCCCATGAGATACCCATGGTAACATTTTCATAGACTTTTTTGAGTTTGGGCAAGGACAGAGGGGCCCCATGATCCCCTATTGCCCGGGAGGTCAGTAGGGGGCCCATGAGATGCCCCTGGTACCTTTTCATAGTCTTTTTTTGAGTTGGGCAAGGAAACAGGGGCCCCATGATCCCCTATTGCCTGGGGCCCCATGAGTTGTCAGTCCGCCCCTGCTCTGGAGTCTGATGTAAGGGGGAACCCTGTGGACTGTGATGTAAATGGGAGCTCTGTGGACACTTGTGTATGTGTGTGTGTGTGTGTGTGTGGGGGAGGGGGGGTCTGGTGGCCAGAGACCCCCTTACATCAGAGTTTGTCTCTACACCAGAGTGCGCAGCATTCCCCCGTTTACTGTATATCAGACTCCACAGATTTCCCTCTTACATCAGTCCACAGAGTTCCTTTTTACATCAGAGTCTGCAGAATTTCCTGTTGCCTTGTAAACAGTCTGTGATGTACGGGGAAACTCTGTTTTGGGTTACATTAACCTGACCTTCATTTAAATGAAGAAATATGTTTCTTGCCTTTTGTTATACCTTAAGCACATTGCTAATGATACTAGCTATATGTCTGTAGCTTAAATGTTGATATTTTCACTGAACTGAACCTGTTGCTTAGACTGCTTTAAGGAGATGTAGCTTGATTTACAGGTAATTGTATTGTTAATTTGCTTGGTAAATGTTGGCAAGTGTTTGTAATCACATACACTTGTAGTCTGCAGCTGTGTCTACAAATGGAGAAATTCAGCAGACTGGACACAGGCACAGACATCCAGGATATCAATTAAATTCAGTTCTCTTTTCCTATGCATATTACAGGTACTAATTGCACATACAGTATAATTATGAAAATACAGAGTGAAAGATGGTAAAATGTGATGCAGACGTAAATATGTATTTTTTTACTTTAGTGATGCTTTATTTTTTTTTAATATCCATTGTGGTACTGTGATAAAAAAAAATACCCACTAAACCAGGCATGTCCAAAGTCCGGCCCCGCGGGCCATTTACGGCCCGGGGGGGTCGGTTTAATACGGCCCTCCAACAGCCCTCCCTGCTCTGTGTAATGTGGCCCTCCCTTCTATGGCAGACAGTCTTCTGCTTGAGAGCAGAGGGCAGTGCGCATGCCTGACTGCGGCGCATTCTCCCTGGTCTGTGTAAATGCGGCTGTCGCACGGCCCTCCCTTCTGTGGCAGACAGTCTTCTGCTTGAGAGCAGTGCGCATGCGTGACTGCGCCGCGCTGGGAGCGACAGAGGGTGGTGACGTCAGGGCCGGGCTTCCAGCGTGAAGTGTGTTTCTATTCCCCTCCCGGCTGCCGAGCAGAGACTTCAGCTCCAGCTACCTTTTTCACCCTTCACATTAGTGCAGGTAAGTTTTTTTTTAATTTATTTTCAATACATTGTGAAAACTCAGCTGTCAGTTGATCTTAATGTTATGAAACAAAAAGTATGTCATTTGCAATTAACTTGGCATAAAATAATTTATTTGCATTTAATTGTAATGGTTCAAAGAATGTTCGGAAAAATGTTCGGCCCTCCACCATGTTCACTTCATCCAATCTGGCCCTCTTTGAAAAAAGTTTGGACACCCCTGCACTAAACTATCAAAATGTTGTGCAACTAATCAATCTGTATGAAGCTGAGGGTTTAAGCTTTTAAAGTACAATTTCATATAGATTCAAAATTTGTTATTGCTAGCTGCTACTCCTATTAGTTAATTCATGCCTATTATGGCTGGTTAAAAAAATCAGATGCTGCATTCAACACAACATAAAAAAGGCAATTTTTAACTAGTTATAATAATTAATCAGATTGTTCACAGCTGCTGTTTTATTACAGCCAAGCAATAATTTAAAAGTAAAAAAAGTATTACTTACACATGCAAATTATGTTATGCCAGCATTCCATCACTAACAATGTCCTGGAAAAATGTACTGTTCCATAATACCATATACAGCTTAAATGCATCTCACAAGCATGTAACAGAAAGGAGTGGTATTTTTTTCAATGTTGTCCTTGATGTTGGCTATAAATGGAGGACCCTCTCCCTGCTGAACTGTACGTTTTAAAAATAATTTTCAATTGGTACATGTCCCCCTTGGAAGAGCCCAGTTTCTAATGTCCTTTGAAAATCCATTGCCTTTTAGTCCTGAAAATAGCCAGAGTTGGCTTTCAAGATTCCCCCCCCCCCCCCCCATATTACCTTTATTTGGGGATTGCATTATTATTCCCTATTTCCATGAGGAGTTTGCCATGGGCTTGGTGAATGGCCCACAGATTTAACCCAGGCACATTTGCTTACCGCAAGTGAAGCTACATTTTAGTTAGCAGTTACAAAGAGTCAGTAAAATTGTAGATAGAGATAACAATGCTATTTACAGTTAGAGAGGTAATATTTTGTAAGATGAAATAGCTAAAATAAAAAGATGATGATTTTTATTGAAGTTAGGTTTTACATTCCTCTAAGACATGCATAACGATGGCCAACAGGCAAATTGAAATGATTTAAATGCAGAGAGGGAAAATTTGAAGTTGATAGGTATGGCCAATAATACCATGATAACTGGAGTCATGTGGGAGCTGCATGTAGAGCAGGTTTTCCAGTTTCTACTATGACTACCACTAAAGACTACTCTGAAAGAAATACTGAGGCTACCGTTGTTGAATGTATATTCAGTAAGCATTATGCCTTTGCAGCTGTCAGGAATCAGCAGCAGGGATGGCCATATCAGGCGAGTGGGACCAAATACCAATATACAGCAAACATAAAAATATAAGTGAAACAAAAACCCAGTGACAAAATACCTGATTAATAACTAACAAACAGAAATCCTAACTAACAACTAACTATATACAAAATGGGGAACCTAGATAAGCAGGGAGAAACTGGAGGTGCAGGGAGCAGATGGAAAGGGGGAACCAAAACTAGGATGAAGAACAAGGGAGAGCAGGTACAATGCAGCAGGATTCAGGGCACAACATACAGGGCAGGACCAGGAACAGAAACAGGATAACGGATAGTAGAATCTGGCAGCAAGCAAAACACTGGCGCAAGGGGGAAATGTAGAGGAGGAAATAAATACCCTCCAAGCAGCCAGCATCAAGTGGAAACTGATAACTGGGATGTGCTGGCTGCTGAGAGACACCTACCGTGGACACGGGAACTACAAAACGTCTGCTCTGGAAAGCACAGTGCCACCAACAGTTGATCCAGGTCCTGACAGCAAAACTATATCAGTTAGACAACTAACATTTAAAAAAAACAGTAGCTTATACATTAGCAGTAGATAGCTTCTTATACATTTTCTTAGAATGTACTATACATGTTACAATGTGACTGTATAATCTCTGTACAGTCAACATTAGATCTACCAAAGCTGTGTAATATGAGGATTTACCTAATCTATACAATAAAATATATCCAATCAGGTGGCTCATGCAGTACATACATGTTGGTATATCTAAAGGAATTCGTAGAAACATATTATAACGTGTGTGGTGATCTTTAGCAATGTCATAGCTGTATGATGCCAATGTAAATGTTGCTAGCATTAAGGGGATAATAAATTGTGGTTCTATTTCTATTGAACTTCTATTCAATTATATATTTTTAGCTCAAAAAGTACTTTCTATTGCTCTCAGCCTCCTCCAAATCTCCAAATCCCTTGCTTTCTCTGCTTTGATCTGACTTCATGTTAGAGGGGAGCATTCTCCATGGTCCCACTGCATGTAGGAACATGGCAACCCTCACTCCTGAGATTAACTAAGGACTATAGGATTTGTAATGTGCTTTGAGCAGTGAGCATGATCGTAACTAACATATAATGCTTGTTCCAAACAAATGGAAATTAGAGAAAGGTGAGGTTCAGAAGCTCAAAGAGAGCTGTAAAAGGAGGCAGAAAAACAGAGTAAGAAACAATTTAATGAAAAAATATAATACAGGGCCATTAGGTAGTAGAAGTGTATGAATTAGTCTTGGAGAATAAGGATATCATTTAGTGTTACTTTACGGTTGCTGCAAATGTGGTGAAGATCATGGAATAGGTTGATTTTCTTTCTCTTTGTGAATATTCAAAACCTTCCAGAATGCCTCCTGAACTTTATCATTCCTCAGGCTGTATATAAATGGATTACTGAATGGTGACAAGATGCTATTGATTATGCTAATTGCTTTATTTAAGTCATTAGAGACACTGCCAGCTGTTCTTACATAAAGAAATATGACAGTTAAATATAACAATGTTACAGCAATAAAATGAGAGCTGCATGTGGAAAAGGCTTTCCTCTTTCCTGTTGAGGACTTAATCTTCATTACTGCACCAATGACAGACCTATATGATACACAAGTGACAAGAAATGATATTAGGACTATAGATGCTGCAGAAATGGCGAAGATTGTGTTAAAAAATGATGAGTCTGAACAGCTTATTTTGACCAACACGGAAGCATCACAGAAGAAGTGATTGACCTCAAAGGGACCACAGAAGGACAGATTGGATAGTAATAAAATGGAATAGAGGAACATAAAGAAACCAGATACCCAGGATATTAGAATCAAATAGAAACATGTCCGGTCAGTGATTATGTTGCGGTATCTCAGGGGATAGGAAAGTGCCACGTACCGATCCACAGACATAAATGCCAACAGTAAAAACTCTACAGAGCCAAAGGACATGTAGAAATAAAGCTGCATGAAGCAGTTCTTTTGAGATATGCTTCCATTGCCAGTAGCCATAATAAAGAGGAGCATAGGTACAGTGCTGGAGATAAAACCCATATCCTCAATTGCCAAGCTGCTTAGGAAAAAATACATAGGCGTATGGAGAGACCTTTCCAAGCATATCACAGTGAATATGGTTATGTTGCCCAATATTGACAAAGCATAAACCAAAAGCACCACTACAAACACTGTACTCTGAATCTCAGGACTAAATTTAAATCCTGCTAATATAAATATGGTATGATTAGATGACATCACATCTAATGCTCAATAAGTATTCAGGTGTTGAAAGAGTTTCAAGATGAATGTCATTATTTATAACATGCAGGGCCAACTGTCAACAATAGCACTGTGTCTGCATATCATTCCCAAAGGATTAATTTTCTTTATAAATTCAAATTCTCCTAGGAAAACACAAATCCCAACAGTAATATTTATTATCTTAAAATATACAGAAACCCTAATGAATTTAAATTTTCTAAAGCACTGTGGATCATAATCAACTTGTTTTTACCTTTATTTTATCCTTTGCTACATATCAGCGTCTTTGTAGCCACATCCTGTCTATTTGCATGTTCTCCAGCAACTGCTATAGTTCATTTTTAGGGATTTGAAATGTGCTCTGACATAGCTGCCTGTAGTCTTCATTGGAAAAGCATGGAACAAGGTAGCTTCCCTAGCAGTCTGATTATGTCCATATTTCTGTGCTCAAAGTGGTAAAATTTTTTTGCATGGAAATATGTTGTTTTTTTTTATTGTAGGCCTTTCATTTTTAGGATTAACACATTGAAATCTGTCCAAACAAGAGTCTAGTAAAAATCCCGGGTATGTTAAAATTTGAAACACGAAATCATAAATTATAATTTAATAAATAATCATAAAAAATAATAATATAATAATAATAAATTTAATGCAATAATATAATCAAACCAAAAACACTGAAATTTGAAATATAGCGCCAAGTTTGCACATCACTGAGCTCAGTCGCAAAATCGTTTTCAGTGTCTGATGACGAATTTCCCCACTAATCATTATCACTCAATTCTGCAAGTGGTTCTAATTTACTATCACTGTTCTCTAGCTGGTCTAAAACAGTTTTTGACCTAAAGGGACGCTTTTTGGATGCCATGGACATTTCTCGGTTTCAAGGCAGAAAGAACAGTAAAAATGCAGGCAGGGCACAGGACAAGGCACCAGGGACAAAATGTATGTGAAATGGTATGATACAATAAAGTTTTACTATGTGATTTTTAGTGAATGTCACTTTTAAAATTTTAAAAATTTCCCACCAGTTCTGTCCCCGTACGTCCTGACGCGCAGGGAACGAAAACCTCCAGGCATCGGCCGGAGGACATTGCCAGGGACACTGCAGGGGGGACATTGCGGGAGCACAGGACAAGGTAAATGCAGAAGAGATCCCGGAGCAACACTGCAGGGTATTCCCGAGTGTAGCTCGGGGTTATCGCTTGTGGTGCTGAAACTTTACCACGAGCTAGACTCAGGAATACCTCCAGGGAGGTTAACAATGCAGGAGGACAATTTAGGAGATGGGGACAGAGTGTCGTTACCCTATCACAGAAAGTGCCTGTGCAAAAAGACCTTCATAACAGGAGCATTATTTTAATAAAATAGAAAAGAAATATTAATCCTGTGCTTAGTAGACCTTAAATATCAGAGACCAGCACCTAAACCACAATTGGGTAGGATGTGTAAAATAAATGAAAAACCAAACACCAGTGCACTGCTTCCTCTAGCTTACCAAATATATAACCATCACATAAATTAAATCATAGTGCAATCAGCAAATATAATCAAATAAATATTTAGAAATGAGCGAATCGAAGTAGGCGAAGTGGAATTCGTTTTCGAAATATTGGGGGGGGAAAAATTTCGATTTGCGCCGAATCCGAAAATTATCATACTTCGGATGCGCGAATCGAAATTTTTCCTAAAATGGCGGCGACATGTGCGGCGACGGAGCGGGGATGTCTGGGAAGGCGCGCAGACAAGGCGCGCTGACCCATAATGCATTCATTAATGACATGTGATCGCATTAGCCAATCAGCAGCCAGCCAGCCAGCACTGTGTAATGGTCGAGCTATAAATGGCGGCCATTTTAGAATTCTCCATTTGCCTCCAGTCATTCAAGAGAGGCAGACCGCTCTGTATTAGGGACAGAGTTAGGGCCACAGAAACGTTACTTAGGGACAGAGAAACGTTACTTAGGGACAGAGAAACGTTACTTAGGGACAGAGAAATGTTACTCAGGGGACACAGAATTGTTTTACTGATGGCCACAGAATCGTTACTTAGGGCCACAGAAACGTTAGTTAGAGGCCACAGAATTGTTACTCAGGGACAGACACAGAATTGTATACTGAGGGCCACAGAATTGTTACTGAGAGGCCACAGAAACCTTACTCAGGGACCCAGAATTGTTACTCGAGGGCCACAGAACGTGTAACTTATGGCCACAGAAAATGTTTAGTTAGTGCCCACAGATATTTGCGTTACTCAGGGACAAGACACAGAATAGTTACTGAGTGCCACAGAACCGTTACTTAGGGCCACAGAAAACGTATACGATCAGGGAAGCACAGTAATTGTTACTGAGGGCCACAGAAATCGTTTACTTAGGGCCACAGAAACGTTATAGAATAGGGCCACAGAATTTGTTACTCAGGGACAGACACAGAATGTTACTGTGGGCCTCATGATTTGTTACTGTGGCCACAGAACCGTTTACTGTAGGGCCACAGAATCGTTACTCAGGGACAAAAGATTTGTATACTGAGGGCCACAGAACCGTTACTTTAGGGCCACAGAAGCGTTACTCAGGGACACAGAATTGTATACTGAGGGCCACTGAACCGTTACTATAGGGCCAACAGAATCGTTAGTTAGGGGCCACTGAATTGTTACCTCAGGGACAGGACACAGATGTTATGAGGGCCACAGAATCGTTACTTTAGGGCCCAGAAACGTTATTGGGCCACAGAATTTGTTACCAGGACAGACACAGAATTGTTAACTGAGGGCCACATGCATTGTTACAGTAGGGCCACAGAAAACCCTTAAATTGGGCCACCCGAAACGTTACCAGGGACACAGAATTGTTACTGAGGGCCCCCAGAAAACCCTTACTTTGGGGCCCCAGAAACGTTTCTTAGGGCCCCCAGAATTGTTAATCCGGGACAGACACAAAATTTTTTACTGAGGACACAGAATTGTTTCTGAGGGGCCCCAGAAAAAAAGTTACTTAGGGGGCCACAGAAACGTTTCTCCCGGGACACAGAAATTTTTTTACTGAGGGGCCCCAGAACCGTTACTTAGGCCCCCAGAAACGTTACTTAAAGGGGGAAAAGAAAAATTACTCCCGGACAACACAGAATTTTTTTCTGAGGGACACAGAATTGGGTTTCTGAGGGACACAGAACCTTTCTTAAGGCCACGAAACGTTAAATCAGGGGCAACCCGAATTTTTACTGAGGGGCCCCAGAACCGTTTTCTTTAGGGGCCCCAGAAACGTTAAATTAGGGGCAAAAGAATTGGGTTTTCAGGGGGCAACACAAAATTGTTACTGAGGGACCCCAGAATTGTTTCTGAGGGGGCCCGAGAACCGTTACTTAAGGGGCCCCAGAAACGTTTCCCCCAGGGGCACAGAAAAAT
>CATNWA010004910.1:0-12790 GCA_951230385.1 Staurois parvus
GTTTTAGAAAAAAAAAGTCATAAAATTCCCCATGATCTCCCCATAGCCCGCAGCCCTATAAGGGTCACACAAAGAAATTCAATATCCACTTAGGGGCCTTTTTTCCATAAACATGGAGCGAGCATTTTTGGTGAAATTTTTTAACAAAATTTTGGTTTATTTTAAATATATTTTAAAGCAAAAACAAAAAATTGTTTTTTCCCAAATTTTCCCGGTTTTCCTTTTGTTTATTGCGTAAAAATTTTAAAAAGCGGGGAAAAGGTGATGACACCCCCACCGACAAAAACTCTATTTTTAAAGAAAGGACGGATTTTTAGTTTGGGTGCAGCGTTGAAACGCCCCGCCAATTTCAGTTACATAAAGGGGCCGGGGCCCATAAAGGGGGTGTAAAACCTGCGTGGGGGAGGGGAAAAGGGACAAAAAAGGGGCCTTTTAATTCTCAGGGAGATCACATGGTTTATTACTAGGAGGAGACCGGAAAACCTTTGGGCTGTTTGGGCGACAGAATTTGGAGCCACATGATTGGGCTGCCCAAACACCCGTGACCAGTGTATATACCTAGGGGTGGTGACATTGATTGAGATCTGCCGATGTGTGTATACACTCACCGGGCTAATTGTCTAATATCAGGGACAAAATGTGCCAGCATTTCATATCAGACTAAGGGAAAAACTCGTGTCCGACTGGTGGTGCGGTCAGCCTGCTGATGCATTTCGGGGACGTGTCCCTTTCCTCAGAGCTGAAGCCGACAAGAGTTGATGCCCTAATATATATATGTGTGACCAGTGCTGCCTATAGCAAAGACCTCTCCCCTCAGGTACCTGGTCCCTGCCCAGATTACTGCATTCATTCCATACTAATCCCTGACTTGTTTCCATGGCTGCTCTGAAGCAGTTACCCACCTTCACATGTGGTACCCATCATCAGTACCCATCATCAGTGCCGCCTAACAGTGCCACCAGTCAGTGCCCACCAGTGCTGCCTATCAGTGACTATCAGTACCCATCATGCCAGCTCATCAGTGCTGCCTCATCCAATAAGATAAAATGAGCGCTGGATAAACATAGAAATGGAGCAGCTGGCATGAAAGGTAAGAACCTCAAAACCCTCTAATCAATAATAAATAAAACACATGCAGCGCTAAAGGTATGAAAAAAATGTAAAATCATAAATATCATGAATGAAATGTATGTAGATACAATGGATAATATAAAAGTGACCAACTATGATCTCCATATCAATTATAGTGACATAAATAAATACACGCACTGAGGCGTATGGTGGAGTATAGATGTGATAAACGTCCCAAGTTGGCGTTTCAAAGTGCATACGTGAAATATAAAAACGGTTAGTCTCTAATCCGTGTAATCAGTGCCGCCTATCAGTGCCCATCAGTATCAGTGCCTATCAGTGCAGCCTCATCAACGCACATCAGTGAAGGAGAAAAATTACCTGTTTGCAAAATTTTATAATAGAAACAAAGAACTTTTTTTTCAAATGTTTTGCTCTTTTTTTGTTTATAGTACTAAAAATAAAACAGCCAGCGGGGAGTAAATACCACCAAAAGAAAGCTCTATTTGTGTGAAAAAAATGATAAAAATTTCATATGAGTACAATATTGCATGACCGCGCAATTGTCATTTAAAGTGCGACAACGCTGAAAAAATTGGCCTGGTAAGGAAGGGGGTATAAGTGCCTGGTAGGCAAGTGGTTAAGGACCCCACTGGCACCTTTTGGGGGGATTACCGAAATTGACAGGTACCCGCTCCCACTTCTGCTGCAATCACCTAGGTGATCAGAAGCGGAAGTTGTCCTCCCCCCCCTCCCTCCCTGTAGTTTCTGGGACACATGAAAGGTCCTAGAAGACTACAGGACCATTCACAAAGCACAGAGATACTCGCACATGCTCAGTGGGCACCCGGATGTGAAGCCGCAAGCTGTCACAGCTGGGTGCCCACACTGAAGATGCCGGCACTGGAAACACAGGGCGGCCGGTGAAACGGGCTGTGGGGAGGACACCACGAGATCGAGGGACAGGTAAGTGCCCGTCTTTTAAAAGTCAGCAGCTACAGTTTTTGTAGCTGCTGACTTTTATTTTTTTTTATTTTCACTGGAACTCCACTTTAATGTATGAAGATATTATTTGTACTGTACAAATTACAACCTGTACGTTACCTCTAAGGGTTGTACCCCTTCTGACTTACTGTTGGTGAGTCCTGCAATCACATTGTTATCAGCTCCTTGTAAAACTATTATCTCTTTCCAATAAAATCTATGAACAAGAGAAGATATGGACCCCACAATTCCTCTATATACTCCACAATTCTCCCATGTGGACACCTCGTAAGTGGTTCTCCAGTATAGACTCCCAGTTTGGGGAACTCATTTAGAAGAAGCCGTCAGCTAGAATCAAAACTCACTACTCTACAGTATGGTGAAGACCAAGGAGGCCTAGCAATACCAAATGTTAGACTTTATATTATAGCTGCCCAACTTCAACATCTTACCAGGTGGGACTTAGTAGACACATTAGATCCCATCCATCGGTTGCTACTTCCATCAGATACAGATTTCACATCACTCTCACACTTGTTAATGGGCTTCAGATGGCACCAGTGGGAAAGGCATGATCTCTCATATATTTATTCCAGTCTTTTGACTCTTACCGAAGACTTATAGAAAGAAATGGGAAACAGAGAAAATAAGAGAGAGTGGTGGGAGGTGATTGTGACCTCCATACCTCTCATCTCTCTGTCCTCTTCACAGAAACTCAGTCATTTCTTTTGCATAGAGCTTTCAGGACTCCAGCTCAATTGTTCAGCTAGGACAGGAGGGATTTCCCCTTATGCCCAATTGTAGCGGTGTTGTCGGGGATTTGATACATGTTTTGGAGATGTCCAAAATTATTCAAAAAGTGGAACGATATGACCAGTATTGTAATGTTGGTGTTCAATATTCCTCGGGTGTGCTCTTGGTCTCAATAGAGGAGGAATTATTTACACCTCCCCTATTACAAGTCATATAGCAATAGTGAGGCTGCTTGACCATAAAAAATATCCCGATCTTGGCTATCATCTCAAACTCCCAGCAGACACAGTGGATTGAGCAGGTGATCTCCACATTAACATGTGAAAAAAACTAACTTACCAACATTGTAATTCCCCCAGGAGATGTATGTCTGGCAGAACTGGCTGGATACTCCTTGCTCTCTCTTAGTTAGTTCTTCATAGGCTTTTAAAATCTTAGCTCTTTTAGCCCCATAGAAGGAGAACGGCCAGTTGTATCCTACTGAATGGTGACTACATTGGAGACCCATACTTGGGGAATGATCCTGTAGACACAGGCCTCATTGAATGGTGTCAGCTATCTATGTACAGTTAGTTGTGTTCAAAATAATAGCAGTCAGACATCACTAACCGGATCAATCACAGTTTTTGGTAGAAATTACATTTCTACATGGCAAATAATTTCCTAGCAGGTGTAGTAGAGTCATAGAAATCCAACAGACCCAACAGTCATGACATGCATGCTGCTGATTCTGTGTCATTGAATCACTCATTGAAAGGGGCGTGTTCAAAATAATAGCAGTGTGGAGTTCTATTAGTGAGGTCATTCATTCTTTGAAAAACAGGTGGCAATTATTGCCCTTATTTAAGGAAGGAAGGCAGCAAATGTTGGACATGCTGGTTACAGTGCATTTCTCTCTGAAATTCTGAGGAAAATGGGTCGTTCCAGACATTGTTCAGAAGAACAGCGTACCTTGATTAAAAAGTTGATTGGAGAGGGGAAAACATATAAAGAAGTGCAGAAAATGATCGGCTGCTCAGCTAAAAAGATTGCAAATGCTTTAAAATGGCAACCAAAACCTGAAAGACGAGGAAGAAAGAAAAAAACTACCATTGGAATGGATAGAAGAATAGCCAAAATGGGGCGGACTCAGCCAACAATCAGCTCCAGGAAGATGAAAGAAGGTGTGACGTTCCCTGTGAGGACTGTTACAATTAGAAGACGCCGATGTGAAGCCAAGCTATCTGCAAGAAGTCCCCGCAAAGTCCCACTGTTGGGAAAAAGACGTGTGCTGAAGAGGTTACAATCTGCCAAAGAGCACATTGACTGGCCTAAAGAGAAATGACGCAACATTTTGTGGACTGATGAAAGTAGATTGTTCTTTTTGGGTCTAGTGGGCGGAGACAGTTTTCAGTCAGACGACCCCCAAACACTGAATTCAAGCCACAGTACACTGTGAAGACCGTGAAGCATGGTGGTGCAAGCATCATGATATGGGGATGTTTCTCATACTACGGTGTTGGGCCTATTTATCGCATACCAGGGATCATGGATCAGTTTGAATCCATCAGAATACTTGAAGAGGTCATGCTGCCTTATGCTGAAGAGGAAATGCCCTTGAAATGGGTGTTCCAACAAGACAACGACCCCAAACACACCAGTAAACGTGCAACATCTTGGTTCCAGACCAACAAGATGGACGTTATGGAGTGGCCAGCCCAATCCCCGGATCTTCATCCAATAGAAAACTTGTGGGGTGACATCAAAAATGCCAGTTTCTGAGGCAAAACCAAGAAATAGAGAAGAACTGTGGAATGTGGTCCAATCATCCTGGGCTGGAATACCTGATCACAGGGGCCAGAAGTTGGGGGACTCCATGCAACACAGATGTACAGCAGTTCTCAGAAACAGTGCGACTACAACCAAATATTCATGAAGTCATTCAAAGGAAAGCAAAATCTTCAAACATTTCTCAGTTTATATAGTGAATGTTTGAGTTTGTAAAGAAGAATACAAACACTGCGATTTTTTTTTTTTTTTTTTTTGAACCGTCTAATATTCACTTTTCTTCCATTTTTTTTTTAGAGGAACAACACAAATTTGATGTATTTTTTCTTCATGTTGTGATTTGGAATAGAATGTGTCGTGTTCCCAATGCATTTGTGTGGATGGAAATAAAAGCTATTAGAAGGATTTTCAGCTTTAGTCACTTTTTCCAACACACTGCTATTATTTTGAACACAACTGTATGTACTGGGGGGAGTTACTTGCCGTGTACAGCTGAATTGTTCTAGGCTGTTTCTTCTTTTCTCTGTTCATTTGTTTATAAAAGGTAAAAGTGACACCATAGACAAAGCAAGTTATTGTTCTGTATGATCTGTAACAGTGCCACAACTGCCTATACGTGAGAATGTATGACTCCATTGTCTGGGCTGAATGTTGGGAATACTGGCACTTATAAACTTTCTTAATAAAATATTTGATTAAAAAAAATACTGTGATAATGCACTTAGAAACTTTAGTAATGAACATTAAAAAAGAAAGCAACTTTATGTATTTGATTTAAAATTTTTTTTTTTTTACTGTAGATAATGCTGACACATTTTCTTTCTATTCAGAATATATAGCTGAGTAATGAAAACAAAAATAGTCTTAATTGACTGAAAGTCTTTATGCAGTTCACTGGAGGATTCACACGGGATACAAGTCATATATGTGTTCTAAAAGTCGTCATGGTTTTTTCCTCTTCCACATTGTACAGCAGGATTGATGAAGTAATTTCAAGTTTTCTGGAAGTCATGTTATCTTCATGAATACAGCTGAGTCACATGGAAAACAAGACATATGGATGTCTTATTTTGACTGAAAAATTGCATCTCACACCAGAGGATTCACAAGGGGATACAAGTCATATCAGTGTTCTGTTCTAAAAGTCATGGTTTGGATCCTCTTCCACATTGATCCAGCAGGAGAGAAGTAATTTCAGTGTTCTGAAGTGATAAATGGCTTTTACACAGAAGTCAATAAATCCAACACCAAAGGATTATCACATGGAGAGAAGTCATTTCAAACTACTTGTTCTATTTGTGATAAAGCAATGGAGAGAAGTATCTTCACACACCAGAAGGTTCACACTGGAGAGAAGCCATATCAGTGTTCTGAATGTGACAAAGCTTTTATAAAGAAGTTCAGACATCAGAGGATTCATACTGGAGAGAAATATCAGTGTTCTGAATGTGATAAAATATATCAAATCACATCTACACACCAGAGGATTCACACTGGAGAGAAGCCATATCAGTGTTCTGAATGTGACAAAGCTTTTATAAAGAAGTCAAATTTTGTCAGACACCAGAGGATTCACACTGGAGAGAAGCCATATCAGTGTTCTGAATGTGATAAAGCTTTACACTGTGGAAGTCAAATCTTATCACACCAGAGAGGATTCACACTGGAGAGAAGCCATATCAGTGTTCTGAATGTGATAAAGCTTTTACTCAGAAGTCAAATCTTTATCACACACCAGAGGATTCACACTGGAGAGAAGCCATATCAGTGTTCTGAATGTGATAAAGCTTTTACAGGAAGTCAAATCTTATCAGACACCAGAGGATTCACACTGGAGAGAAGCCATATCAGTGTTCTGAATGTGATAAAGCTTTTTACATAAGTCATATCTTATCAAACACCAGAGGATTCACACTGGAGAGAAGCCATTTTAATGCTCTCAATGTGACAAAGTTTTACAGTTAATGTCGGTCTAATCTATCACCGGAGGTTTCATAAATTTCTGCATTGATTAAATTCTGGAGGAAAAGGAATATTAAAGAAGTTTCAGGTGTCACAGGTTTGTTTCACATCCCCAATGTCATCCCACAAGCTAGAGAAGAAGGGAAAAGATAAAATGTTACTTTAAAAGAAACAAACTAAAATCTGTGAGCAAACTGGAATGTAATGATTGGATGAACTGAGTTTAGTGCTTATGTCCATCAAGCACACAACTAGAAGGGATTTGAATATTTTATCTTTTGACATTTTTTGATGAGGGGAGGGACTGATGGTTGTGTTATTGGTCTTGATGGAGAAGTCAGGGAGGGGGCACAGGCTGGGGGGAATACTAAGAGCTCAGTTTTGTTAAGATTGAGTTGGAGGAAGTGGAGTGACATCCATTCCGATATGTCGCTTAGTAGGTTAGTAATGCGAGAGGAGACTGAAGGGGCGAGGTGAGGGGAGACTGAAGGGGTGAGGTGAGGAGTAGAAAGATAGATTTGTGTGTCATCAGCATAGAGATGGTACTTAAAACCATGGCAGTAGGGGAGGAGAGGTGTAGATGTAGAAGAGTAGGGGTCCAAGAATGGAACCTTGAGGTACCCCTATGGAAAGAGGGAGTGGAGAGGAGGAGGCAGAGTTATAGTTAACTCTGCTCTCTCCTGGTTCTCCTACCTATTGCAGAGCTTGTTCAGAGTCTTGGAGGCCAACTGAGTGGAGTTTTTTTGAGGAGAAGGGGTTGGTCAACCATATCAAAAGCTGCAGAGAGGTCAAGTAGTAAGAGTATGGAGTAGTGGCCATTGGTTGGGATGAGTACGGAGTAGTGGCCATTGGTTGGGATGAGTACGGAGTAGTGGCCATTGGTTGGGATGAGTACGGAGTAGTGGCCATTGGTTGGGATGAGTACGGAGTGGCCATTGGTTGGGATGAGTACGGAGTAGTGGCCATTGGTTGGGATGAGTACAGTGGCCATTGGCTGGGATGAGTACGGAGAGTATCATTGGCTGGGATGAGTACGGAGTAGGCCATTGGTTGGGATGAGTACGGAGTAGTGGCCATTGGTTGGGATGAGTACGGAGTAGTGGCCATTGGTTGGGATGAGTACGGAGTAGTGGCCATTGGTTGGGATGAGTACGGAGTAGTGGCCATTGGTTGGGATGAGTACGGAGTAGTGGCCATTGGTTGGGATGAGTACGGAGTAGTGGCCATTGGTTGGGATGAGTACGGAGTAGTGGCCATTGGTTGGGAGTGAGTAGTGGCCATTGGTTGGGAGTAGTGGCCATTTGGTTGGGATGAGTACGGAGTAGTGGCCATTGGTTGGGATGAGTACGGAGTAGTGGCCATTGGTTGGGATGAGTACGGAGTAGTGGCCATTGGTTGGGATGAGTACGGAGTAGTGGCCATTGGTTGGGAGGAGTACGGAGTAGTGGCCATTGGTTGGGATGAGTACGGAGTAGTGGCCATTGGTTGGGATGAGTACGGAGTAGTGGCCATTGGTTGGGATGAGTACGGAGTAGTGGCCATTGGTTTTTAGCAGTTTAGATCATTAGTGAGTTTTAGTAGGGCAGTTTCAGTGGAGTGTAGTGAGCGAAAGCCAGACTGTAAAGGGTCAAGAAGGTTGTTGTCGGTGAGGTGGGGGAGCTCAGGCAATTGTAGACTAAGCGTTCTAAGAGTTTAAAAGTAAACGAGAGCAGGGAGATGGGTCTTAAGTTGTTCAGGTTGGTGGGGTCCAGGGATTTTTTTTTTTAAGTATGGGAGTGATGTGCGCATGCTTTAGAGGGGAGGGGAAGGCACCAGTAGAGAGGGAGAGATTGAAGATGTGGGTGAGGGAGCATAGGATGGAAGAAGAGGGTGACGTAGTAGTAGTGTGAGGGGACAGGATCCAGGGGGCAGGTAGTGAGACGGGCTTCTGAGAAACCTTAGTGACCTCTTCGGTAGTAGCAAGGTCAAAAGAGGAAAGTGTTGAGGGAGGTTTAGTATAAGGTATGCTAAGTGGGATGGATGTCTGTGCAGTGGAGATGCCCCTATGAATTGCATCAATCTTGTTTTTGAAATGATTTGCAATCTCGTGAGCAGTGAGTGAGGTACTGGGTGGAGGTGGAGAAAGTTGAGAGTTAGAAGTAGAGAAGAGACGACGAGGACTGGATGACAAGCTATTGATGAGAGTGACAAAGTAGGCTTGTCTGGCAGCATGGAGGGAGGAATTGTATGTGAAGAAAGCAGATTTATATCGGGTGAATGCTTGGTGAGATTTGGTTTTACGCCACATTCGCTCCAGCACACGACTATGTCGTTTAAGATCTCTGGTGTTGTCAGTCTGCCAAGGTTGTAATGGTCGGGGCCTGATGCTTCATGTTAGAGGAGCAAGTGAGTCTAATGTGGATGAAAGTGAACTGTTGTAGACAGCAGTGGCCAGGTCAGGGCAGGACAGGGGAGAGATTCTGTCATAGAGTTGGTCAGTTGCAGAGTGGAAAGGAGAAGGGTTCAAGTTGTGAAGGTTTCTGCAGGTGATTGCTGATTGGAGGGATAAGTGTTTGAAGATGAGGAGACTGTGAAGGTGATGAGATTGTGATCATAGAGAGGAAAGGGGGTGTTTGTGAGGTTGTAGGATATCATCTCATGGGTGACAACCTTTCAGGCAGGTCTGCGTGTCTGTGACACCAGCTAGAAAGAAGTCTCTGTTCAGTGAGAAAACAACATCCCAAGCTGATGCAGGCCTTCCAATACTGAGTTACTGCTGATTTAGGGGATGTATTCAGCAGTAAAACGTAAGCCCAGCTGGCCACTTGTGTTCCATGTGGTTCTGCCAAATGGGATTCCATCAGGTGAAGATCAGAAATCCTTGTTCCATGTTTTCTCTTTCCAGCTATTACTCCTCTCCATAGACTAATCACACAATACAACTGCCAGAGATCTGAACTTACAAAGTGCTGAGTGTGCGGTCATATTCCTACCACTTCTTCCGGGGGACTGACATTCCTCTGATTGGGGTTCACAATAATCACTCTGAGTGCACACATCTTTTTGGTGTAAAGTTTGTAAAGAAAACTTCTTCTCCCTGGAAATATTACAACGTTGGCACCAAAGTGTAACTATGGGCAAAATCACTAATGACATTAATAATGAAATCTGTCATTAGCAGAGCAGGTTTTGTTTTTCTGAGTCTCCTATTGTTTTATTTTTTTTGTTGTCCCTCCCAGTAGATTGTTTTTTTTTTTGTCTACTTCCTGTAGAAGACTAAGTCTTTTGGGAAAAATGGCAGTTGGAGGGGTTGGGGCAAATCCTATAACACTGCTGGGGGTGCTCACAACTGTCAGTTGTCATTCATATGGGGGGTTGGACCTTATAGAGAACCTGTTGCTGTAACTGCTGTAGAAGCGTTAGCTGAAGTTGGGCTTTACTTGTTGTGTGTCTTACTTATAACACAGGTCTGCGACTAAAAAGCTGTTTGATTATTTTCATCTAATTTCCATGTATTTTGGTGTGCTGAAAACAAATAAAAAAATATTGAAAACAAATAAAATATTGAAAAAACTCTTAGACGTCATGATTTGCCACAAAATGCAAAATTGTCTTCAAATTTATAAAAAAAAAAAAATTTTTTTTTTTTTTTTTTTTTATATTATGGGTTTTTAACCAAATTTAAAGTCCAAATTACTATTAATTAATTCACATAAGTGCATTTAAGATATAAAATGCCAAAAAAAACCTTAAAGGGGTTGTCCAAATTATGTAAAAAAAAATATAGCACTGTAAATCTGATGGTCAGCAATATATACATAAGCTAAGCAAGTTTTAGGGAAACAAATTCTATTTCCTCATTTCCCCCTAGTTCTCTTCTGGCCCCTACTAGAAAAACGCATTGACTCCTGCTGCTTTCCTCTGGGTAAATGCATCTATCTTATCTTGCTCTTAACTAGAAAAAACGCATTGACTCCTGCTGCTTTCCTCTGGGTAAATGCATCTATCTCCTATCTCCGCTCTTAACTAGGAAAACGCATTGACTCCTGTTAAATTCAGAACAAAAATTGGTGTATTTATATTTGTGTATGTTGACCATTCCTCACCTCCAGCTGCACTCAGGTTTACGACTGTAGCCTGTTCCCAATGAAACATCCCCCACTATTCATGTGATCCTTATCAGCTTCTAATTGGGGTGGAGTTGAATGCTCATTTGAGCATCTCCCTATAAATTTAGATAGATCAGCTCATGGGGGGAGATCACTGATGGGGGGCACAGTCTCTGATGGGGGTGCTGCATTGAGCGAGTGCTGCGTTGAAGGAGTGCGATGCAGTTAAACACAGCAGTTGAACTAAAGCAGGAGAACTTCAGCAGCAGGAAGACACAACAACAGCAAGAAACTCTACTGCACGCTGGACAGACTGCAAGCAAACACCCCGGGAAACATCTCTTACATGCCTGAGTCCCACTCCGTGTACCTTTATATAATACGCCCCTCTTCTCCTTATCATATTACTATCCTCTGTTCCCAAATCTCATTTCTTTACCCCTCTGCTCCACCCCAAAACTTGTACATCTCCCCCTCATTGCTATCATCTCCCTACTATTGCTCTCATCACCTCCCCAAAATGCCTCTTCCTCCTCCTCCTTCTCATTTTCCTCTCCTCCATTCCCAAAATCCATTCACTATATCCCTCTGCCCCTCCCAAACAATTGTATATTGTGTCCTCACTGCTTCCTTCACCCCCTCAACGGCACCCACCACCTCCTCCTATTACTCCACTCTCCCACTGACCCCGAACACCTCCACTAGTAGTTTTCTCACGCTCCTGCACATCCCGCTCCCATGCCACCTTTCTCACCCTTCTCCTCCTCCTAACCGCGGGAGACATCTCCCCGAATCCTGGCCCTCCACCACCACTCCCTCACCCGCACAACACCCTCCCGCCTCCACGTTCCGCCACAACCCCCACAACCCCCGCAACTTAGTATCTGTCCCCCTGCTCCCTAAATCTCCCCCCCTGTTTTCATGTGCACTCCTGAACGCCCGATCGGTGTGCAACAAGCTTACCGCCATCCACAACCTCTTTGTTTCCCGCTCCCTCAACCTCCTAGCGATCACAGAAACCTGGATCCAGCCCACTGACTCTACCTCCCCTGCTGCACTCTCCTACGGAGGTCTCACCTGGACCCACTCACCCAGGCCTAACGGTCGTAAAGGTGGTGGGGTTGGTCTGCTCCTGTCACCACAGAGCACCTTCCAAGTCCTCCCAAACCCCCCCTCCCTATCCTTCTCCTCCTTCGAGGCCCACTGCGTCCGACTATTCTCCCCAACCCCCCTGAAGATTGCTGTGATATACCGGCCTCCTGGATCCATATCCTGCTTCCTGGATGACTTTTCCTCCTGGCTACCCTTCTTCCTCTCCTCTGAGCTACCCACC
Organism: Staurois parvus; assembly: GCA_951230385.1. NCBI lineage: Eukaryota > Metazoa > Chordata > Amphibia > Anura > Ranidae > Staurois > Staurois parvus. Next base: position 11,959 of record CATNWA010004910.1, read on the forward strand.
ATCATCCTTGGGTATTTCAACATCCCTGTCAACCTCAACAACCCGGACACATCCCATCTCCTCCACTTAACCTCCTCCTTTGCACTTGCACAGTGCATACAATCCACCACCCACTCCAACGGTAATATCCTTGATCTTGTCTTCTCCAACCGCTGCGCTCCCCACAACCACAACTCACTAAACCCCCTTCCCTCTCTCTGACCACAGCCTTATTACCTTCTCTATCTCCTCGTCCTCCAACGCCTACCCCTCCAAATGTCACACTACTACCAGCCGTAACCTCCGCAACCTTAACCCTGCCCCCTCCACTCTGCAACTGATCAACTCCATGACAGCATCCTCCCCCTGTCCTGCCCCGACTTGGCTATGACTGCCTACAACAACACGCTGTCAACAGCCCTTGACTCACTAGCGCCTCTAACCACACGCAACATCAAACCCCGACCGCTCCAGCCCTGGCAGACTGATCACACCAAAACCCTCAAACGACACAGTCGTGCCCTGGAGCGACTATGGCGCAAAACCAAATCCCAACAAGCCTTCACCCGCTACAAATCTGCCTTCCACACCTACACCTCCTCCCTCCACACAGCCAAACAAGCCTACTTCCTGACCCTCATCAAGGCCTCTCCTCAAATCCTTGCCGACTCTTCTCCACCTTCAACTCTCTACTCTCGCCACCCCCACCTCCACCCAGCACCTCACTCACTGCCCTTGAGATTGCCAATCACTTCAAAAACAAGACTGACACAATCCGCAAGGACATCGCCGCAACTCACATGCCCTCTCAACCCATCCTCCCTCCCCCTCGACATAACCAGCAGGGACTTCG